>DWON01000289.1:0-37068 GCA_018251015.1 Phocides pigmalion okeechobee | reverse complement strand
TGGTTGTCTATGGGCTGTAGTGACCACTTAACATCAGGTGGCCTGCATGCCCGTTTCTCACTCTTTCACAATAAAAAAAAAGGCTCCAGTTAATATATGAAACAGGTTTAAAGCTTTTGATAAAGATTTACGACGAACTAGGAGATTTAAGCTGCAGGACTAAAAATTAAATTAATACGAGTATCTCCTGCTTTAAACGCGCCCCGTAAAAGTAAAGACCTTTGAGCAAATATCCTGATAAGTTCACGCTAGGCTATGAATTGAACCCGAAATTCTGTACAGTATTTCGAACTACTCATTATTATGCCATATGCCGATAAACGAAATCAAAAACTATTAAACAAAATAAAAATAAGAATAATATCGCAATAAATATGTCGCAGTCGTAATATAGGGGGAGAGATTTGTTATTTAAATTCAGTCCAAACCATTGAAATGGGTAATCGTTGTGCCAAATTATATTCGAGCGTATTGATCTATTGCTAAAAATAGGCATCAGTTGCCAGAATTCTCTGTACCTATAGGTATGAGGATTGCGATTTTTCGATAGTTATATCGGAATATATAGCGGATATATTCAATATATAATATGTAAAGTAGGTAGGCCCTCTGTTATGTGACTAACTTGTAACTGTAATTGCGTCATACGTGTTGAGTGTAAACTCACGAGATGGAAGCAAGCACATAAAATCTATTTATAGGGAAATGTGGTCCCTACGTTAGTTAAAAATAATTCTAAAGTTGCTAAGTTTGTAAACCTATTGAAATTCAAAAATATTGGTGTGAATAATTTAAATTGACACGAATGAAATATAGAGAATGAATAAATTTGAATTTTTTCTTGAATGTGTCGAATATGTCTTACTAAAATGTAAAGCAAATCTTATGATAAGATATTCATATCCAGCATCTGACACAGATTATTATGAGCCAATTAGGACCAATTTATAAATTGAGACAAATTATCATGTGAAAAAATATTAGAAATTATTTTGTTATCACTTTCTTTAACGGGGTTATGTTATATATTATTAAAAATCTACGTATTTGAATGTTTGATACAACGTTATCAAAGCCTTTTAAGACAGAAGTCTATGAAATCTGCCAATTCGTACTTAGTAAGTATGGTGGAAATAAAATTTTACCCTGACGTAATCATTCTCACAAAACGGTGCATAGCAAACTTTTATATTTGTAGCATATTTTTAACTATCTTAAAAAAAGAAGGAGGTTCTCAATTTAAAAGAATTTCTTTTGTTGTTTAATAGTGCACAAATCTGTCATTTATCATATTCGTATCATATTATCATAATCAATTTGGAAAATCCTTTTTCATTTTCCGGTAGTGCTTCCCGTTTATTTTCATTTGAAATTTTAACAGAAAACACGAGCCCTAAGAATTTATTTTAAAGAAATTAGCGCTCCTAAAAGTGGTAAAATAGGAGATGATCATTTTCTTTCATATTTTTCCATGTGTATGATTAGTTCAAAAGAAGGAACATGCCCATTAAGATCTGAAAGTAATGGAATTCATACTCATACGATTATCTACGCTAGACCAAGATAATCTACTTAAGTCTACACAAGCAGTCTGTCTGGTCGATCTTAATTTAAATAACCTATTCGTATAACAGTCCTCATGTTTCCTACTCATACATAATCTGTACAATGAACTCCAATATAAATTACGTAACTTACGTTTAAATTATGAAAAATACAAATATTTATAATATATTTTATTATTATAAATCTAAACATTTAATTAAAAACCTGTAATAAAATATTTCAAGTCTAAACTATATTAAATTATAAAAACCAAAATTTAAAACATAATTATTATAACAAAAAAAAACAAACTTAAAAATAAAATATATTGTAAAAGTGCTACAGAAATAACAAAATAAATACATTAAATATCCGATTGATGTTTAAAATATAAATGAAAATTAGGAAATAAAATGTCTAAAAATATTTATTGACCAATATATTACTTATTACAATATCTATTTACGCGGTGATAGATTAAAATTAGTGAGAGAACCAAAATATTAGTTAAACATTTATATTGCTCTCCATTTGAGATTACAACTATGTAGTATTATACAGTACATGTCGGAATAGCAGCTGCATAATTTAGTATGGAAATTAGAGATTTCGGGATATATATTGCGGTGACGGTTCTTAATACTACTGGGAGGGAATAAAGAGTTGGTCAATAATTATTACTCCACCTATATGGATCGACTGTGTTTAGATTTGTATCCTCTAGTAAGACATTTATAGCTAAAACTTTGAAACATGAGAAAACTCGTAAAATTTCCATTTTATTTAGATTTTTCCATTTTATTAGCGACGTCTTGTCTTTAATCCTATAAGTTAATCATTATCTTAAGTGGAATGTATAACAAGAGACTAATGTTAAAGCTTAAAAAATCCTATGAAAACCTGCAATCCTTTGAGGGAACAAATGCGGAGGCCATCCGAGACCCTAACGAAATCAATCACAATGGAACTTGACGGAATATTAAACATTTAACAGCGCGAGATGGACAAAATGCGGTTAATTCATCATTTATTTATTAAAGACATTTATTAATGATCTAATTCATGTTTAATTAGGTTAATTGATTTCTGTACTGAAAGATCTGTATTGGCGGTTTCAACTACTTAAAGAGGGTTTCTTGGCACCTAAACAACACTCAGTACGGTCGTTTGACACTTTTCACGTAATAGGTTCAATCATTTCCTCGATTAGGATGTATTGACTATATATATCTCATTGTTTTGTTTATTACCACAAGTAATGATGAAAAAAAAATCCATACAATTTTATCCGACAAGTATTTGTGAGCTGCATATACGAGTACACAAACAAACCGGACACTGTTAAAGAAATATAATTACATTAGGAACTTTGACTGCGTGTTTCGTAACTAAGTTTTATGAACAAACGAGCCTTTTATTAACATTTAAAGAGACACTTCAATTGCGTTTAAGCGAGAGAGCACTACTCTTAATTTATTCACCACGCAGGATGCTATATGAGGAAACAGGATGGATATACTACAGGATGTCTCTTACGCAACTGCCGTGAATTCGTAACAATGGGACGCGGGAGCCTCTGGAGACTTTAAGGAAATCAATAGTTTTATATTTCATTTACGTGATATAAGTCATCTCGTGTACTTTCACCGCTTGTATTATTCGAGTCTTGGGTATTACCCAAAGTGCTGCGAAAATAGGTAATCAATTGCAAAAAAAATAATATAGGCTTTAAAATACGGTTTTATTCATTACAAGTAGCAAATGAGCGTGTTCAACGTACAACTCACATGTCAAGTTACCCATGGATATTAGTAACCAAGTTATTTCATATTAAGTCCCATCGGAAGTGGATCTTAGATGCATTGTTACTGTGTAGGGTTTAGCCGGGACAACTCGAATGATTGAATCCTACACTCCAAATCCGAACACGTCAGGGGCCATTATAGGGCGAATTATAGGGGCCATTGGCCTTATTCTTGCGCCAAATTTATAATTCGGGCAATTCTTGACGTGTTATACGAACCAGCCCTCTTCTCATTAATGGGTTGAAAAATAGCATTGTACCGTTAATACGTTTTACAATCTTTAAAAATTCACTTTTTAGGTGCTATACAAATAAAAAAAGCTTACTTATTCACAATCACTAATTATTTAGCGAGGGCTTTCTGAAATGTTTGTGCCGAGAATGAAAATTTGTCAAGTACATTATCTATAATATAAATTGTCTTTACACTCCAAGGATTTCAAGTTCTACGATGTTTATATAAGATACTAGCGACCCGACCCAGCTTCGCTTGGTTAATAAAGTTTATATCAACTTTCATTAATTTTCTTTCATACATGCATCTAATCATTACCTACTTGCAAAAACTAACAATTAGAAAGATCTATATATTTGCAACGATGACTGGATTATTATATTGAATTTTACTATTTAATTTCTCGCCCAATTTACAAAAAATCTTAACTTATTATGCACCAAAACCTTCTTCAGGAATCACTCTACCTGTTGTTGAAAACTGTCAAAAAATCCGTCCAGTACTTTTTGAGTTTATCATGAACAGACAGACTAATGCGACGGGGGACCTTGTTTTATAATATTTAGATAATCTTCTATTAGCTCATATATTTAAATAATCTGGTATAAGTAATTTTGTTATGCTTAACGATGTTCTATGTTATATAATAAGCAAATCTGTGTCCTTTAGGTTTATTAAAAATCCTGTGAAGTTCTATATAAAGTTATATTGTATTCATATGTCCACAACATTATATGAACAACGTTGTAATTCTTTACTTATATCATAATACATATAACATATATTGCAACACATCAATACTAGATTGAAGTTACTATATTATTACGAATAATTTTGAAATAAAGAGATAATGATGAATACGAAAAAAAAAATCAAATCTACTGAGTTTCTTGCCAGCTCGTCTTAGTAGAGATTGTGCTTAAGAAAAAAAACTAACAATGTAGTCGCATATCTTCGGGCCTTGAAATAATATATTAAAATAATTTTGTATATACAATAAACGTATTTTATTATATATAATAAACATGACTATTACACCTAAGGCAAATTTCAGTTTGTTTTAAAGTTTCAACGTGTACTATTATCGTAGCGGTAAAGTTGAGAAACTAAAAGCCACAGTATTATTTACGAGCCGCTAATGAGCTGCCTTAATTAGTGATGAAGGCTTTATTACTTTTCTGAAGGTCAAGGCTGGTGGTTTCACATAGTAAAATACCGCTTGCCGTTTAAGATGAGAAAAAGACATTTTTAACTTTTCTATATTTTTGTAAAATTCTTTTCATTCATTAATTTTGATTCTTAAATAATTTATATTTAAATTAATTTGGTAATAATACTTGGAAAGAATAAGTTGGGTAAAGGTATTCACTTATATCACTTCCGAATTATGTCCAGTATCTTATTAAAGGTGAATAAATGTGTTATCTTAGAAGCGTGCGATTTTAAACAAATAACAAAAAGTACATAAGTTTGGACTGCGTGTTCAATAGTCAATCGGTGCGTGAGTTTTCTTTGTATGTATTAGCTTAGTTATACCCACGGCTTTCCTCTCACAAAAGTCCATATTAAGATATATTCAAATATATCATGCAGAACAACTGTTTTATATTTGAAGGAAGTCTATTTATTCTTCGACTGCGGCGCTGACATTTATATATATCAAGTTAGCATTACAGCGCCGTTAAAATTAAAAAAAATACATAAATTTTCATCTACTTAAAGCATAGAAAGATTCTATAAAAGTGGATATAAACTTTCTACGCTTATTTTGCGTACTTAAGTGTGGAATTTCCATAACTCCTATTTCAGTGCACATTTACGCTTCATAAAGAACCTTTCTGAAAACTTTAAGTTCTCGTTTCAATAGTTTTGCGTTGATCTCTGCGTCAGTCAATTACCTTCACATATATGTCAATGTTATCAGGATCAATCATCCTTGCATGTAATATCTTTACTGGTTTTTCAGATAAAACCTAATTATTATCATAAGATACATTTTGGTATAACTGTTCAGTGATTTTCTCAAACATTTTCGTAGTATTACCAAACTCTTGTTAGCGAACTCCAATTGAGTTTCTTGGAGTTGTTCCTCGTTAATGCTTGTTGGAGGTACGGATCGAAGTGGAGTTGGGCTAATCTATTCTGAAAATTATAATATAATAGTATAGAGAATGAAAGGTTTTTAAATTGTTATTTTTATGTGATAATAGTAGTAAACGAGCATGCAAACCACCTGGTGTTAAGTAGTCATAGCCCATACACATCCACAAACACGTCTGAGCTATCTGAGCTCGAACCTAGTTACGTTGCTACTCCTGAGGACTAAGATGATCGCCTCGCTTCAAATTGTACTCTTAATATCTAGAGTAATAGACTTAACTATAATGGTTAGATGAAGGAAGTTTTTCCTTCTTGACAATAGTAGAAGAGGAACTTTGACGAAATATGAAGTTTTACCCAATATAAAGGTTTAGATATTTTTTTCATTGTGCACATGCAAGATGAGGAGTTTTGCCCTGAAATATTATTGGAATGGATTCTGATCGCGATACGGGATTGTACAAAAAATTGGTGCCAAAAAACCTTCAATAAAATACGGTGATATATTGGCAAATTATCTGCTATTGCGGGAGCCCATAAGCGAAAGTAACTATTATTCATCAATGCCCAGATGCCTTTAAGTCTATTTCTTAGTTTCTCTATGGCCTAGGCCAGAAATATAGCTATGGTTATTATACTGTAGTTATTCACATTTAATCAACGCTTACTAACAACTTAGGGAAACTTCACGATTGCTACGCACAAACTGGTGTTATCGGTCGGCTTAGAACACACGTCTTCCTTGACGAGAACAAAGACCACTGTATACGGTTTATTTATATTTAGACAGATAATGAAGTAAATACGCAGTATAAGTCTTTAGTACATTATTAAGAGTATACATGTGGTGTTGACCTAGAATAGCGTCATTCATTCGATAGGAAACAGTTTTCCTGAGAATCTATTTACTATCTACGGTCGCCAAATTTAGGCTCAAGAGCCAGTATCACCAGAACTTGGAAAAATCTATAAGTTTTAGTATCTCGAAGGATGCCAATTTCATTGAAATGTATTTTTATTTTTATCTATATATATACGTTATTCATCTCTTATTTATACTTAACTCCAATATAAAAAATTATCGTTATTTTTACACAGGGGTGGTATTTTCTCTTCAAATTTAAATGGGACCAAACCCTTTCAAATAAAAGAAGCAATTTCCACATCAGTTATTAAATGGAGTTCTTTGTTAACGATCATAAAACAATAAAACTGAATTAAGTACCTTTGTTTGAAGTCGGATAAAAAGCCATGACAGCGTGTTTAGACGTGAGGTATCTCAGCCGGCAAAACGTTATGAAGCTTTAGGCGTTTGCGTAATGAAAGCTTACGATAGTCTTTGGAGGTCAATGTTGAAATGATGTATGGTACACGTATGCACGAGACGTGTCTCACTACTACTCAGTTTGTCATTGGCGCTAGTACATCCCCTAATGAACTATATTAAAAAGCATTATTATATGGTACCGTTTCTAAAAGTTTGTCTTTCATTCGCGGCCTCACAACTACAACTCTTGGTATCAAGTTAATAGCTCAAAATTATGGAAGTCACATGTGGGTGGATGTGGGAAAGAGACGGTAAGATGCTGGCCACACATGGGTCTGGGATACGAACTCCTAGTATGCACCACTATTCGAAGTAATGTGTATTACAAATTAATTAGCACTTGTTTTAATGGTAAAGAAAAAGAGAAAGAAACCCAGCACGTCTGAAATTTGACGACAATGGTGTGTGACTTCTATTAATCTGTGGTTCGCCAGCGTGGTAATCTATGGCCAACTCTTTTTCATTTTGAAGGACCC
Source organism: Phocides pigmalion okeechobee (assembly GCA_018251015.1). Taxonomy (NCBI): domain Eukaryota; kingdom Metazoa; phylum Arthropoda; class Insecta; order Lepidoptera; family Hesperiidae; genus Phocides; species Phocides pigmalion. The sequence continues at coordinate 29,581 of DWON01000289.1, read as the reverse complement.
GTAACAAAACCTGCACGTCTGAGAGTTCCCTATGAGGTACTCAATGGTGTGACGTCTACCAATCTGCCAGCGTAGACCATGGCCAAACCCTTTTCATTCTGAAGGACACGTCTCAGTAGTGGACCATTCGTGGTTGATAATACGATGCATTCGAACTAAAAGACTACTGACAGTTGTCAAAATTCGTTATCATTTACATTGCGACTCAAATATTCACGTCTTTAACACGTAGTGAACGTTTCGCATATGTGTAAAGTTATTGATTGCTTGCTGTCGCACTGTAACATAACTATGTGTAGGTATGGAGGGTTGGATTCGCGCTTGGCGAATATTCCGCGTGTCAGCTAACGAGATGCAACAACGTACTAGAAAAATACAAGTGCCACAATTAGTAACGAGGTTATATGTTACATTTGTTTACCTGTAAACAAATTATTCCGTGGTAGCTTTGTTGACAAAAGATAGATTTTCGTTGAGATATGATTGTTAAAGTATGTTTGTTCACTATTTTTTGTCAAATAATTAATACAAGTGAAGCACATGTTGTGCATACAATGTTTTAAAAAATAGAAAATTATTTTCGAAATAGTCAATTTGTAATTTAGCACTCGATATTTTTTAATGTAAATGACGAAGAAAATATTTTAATTCCGTTAATATTCCAGAACATAATAACTCACAATAACACAAAAATATTACGTACATCTCAATGTACAGGCAATGTATCTGTGATCAATTGTAGTTGAGACCCCTGTTCTATATGAACTTGCACACATGTCTATGGGCGGCAGTGACCACTTACCGCTAGGCAGTGGTATATTTACCACTTACCCTTAATAAAAATTTTCAAGTTATAAATACATAGTAGTGTTATAACTTTCTTAACCGTCACATTATACAACTTGGAACTATATCCGTCATGCATGTTATGTAATACATAGTAGAAATCCCTGCATTAATGCTATGTTTGCAGTACAATGTTATCTTTATCGTAATTTCATCATCGTAAGACTTGAAGTTAACCACTTGATCCAATCTACAGTATGTAGGGATTGCGTTATAAAAGTAAATATAACCTTTGGCTGCAATTAGTTAGTACCATATCGTTCCACTTTAACAATGAATCAAATCACACAAATGAGGGGTATAACAATTATTATCAATTATTATTTACTAGCCGCTGCTCGCGACTACGTTCACGTGAGCTAAAATTTTTCAGGGTCTTTTGTATATTTTTCAAGTTTTTTGTACCCTTAATTTTAAAATTAATTACTTTTTATTTATACACTGATTGAAATGAAACAAACAATAAATATTAAGTGAAGCTTACTGCAATATAATAACGAGATATATAAGATTAACATACACAAACGCACAGACAGAATTCTAACAATATTTTTTTACTGCGTTTAAAAGTTCCAATGTTCTTCAATGCCTACTATTTTCTATGTACACATAGCGATCAGTCACAATATTATTATTTGTGTAGCTATAAATTGATTGAGGTTTAATTGGAAACGAAAGGTAATTGTTATACTTCTTCGAAATATAAATATCACAGGTCTTCAAACTTAGTCTCATGAATAATGTTATAGATGTGATTAAGGCTTTCAGTTTAATTAAGCTTCTTAGCATAACGAATTTCACTTCATTTCAATATAGATTTAAGGAAATTTATGTCTCACAAAAGACACTCGTTGCTTCCCTGAGAACAGTACTTAAACAGATAATTAGCTAAGAAATAAACGTCGTATAAAAAATTAGCTTATCTAAAATTTATGTTATTTATTAATGTCTTGTAAATTCGGTCTTTTGACTAAAATATCAGATAGTCTCTCAAATTACCAACTCCATGCCGATGTTTTCTAAAAATTTTTCAAATTTAGGTTTATTTTTGATGCTCTGTCAAATCGATACTTCGATTCAAAATACTACAATATTCGTGATCGTGTGTCAGAACTTTTGTTTTTATTTAAAACACTATATAGTCCTGGATTATCATTTCACTTGGTTTTTTTCTAAAACTTACTACACGCATATAAATAAATTATAAAACTTCTCAAAATCTGTAACGCACTGCTGTACTTGTACAGACGCTCTTAAAATCACTTCCAAAAATGCAGGACGCGTGTTTTGTCCAAATAAAATAGAAGTACTTAAAATAAAAATAAAAGTCATGAAAGAGTTTTGCATATAAAATCAGATCGTATTTTAAGTACGCTGGGGATTGCGGGCTGATTGTTGCGTGACGGCCGCACGTGCCGGCTTCCGACTCGCCGCGCATTGTGCCGCCCGGAAGTGACGATAGCATCTACCAGTGCTCTATAGATCATTCAGGTTGCGAAGCGAAGCTATATAGCTTTTAGAGTTCCATAGACAAATGAAATGTAACGGAACCCTTTAGTTTTGTCTTGTCCGTGTGTGTGTATGTCGCAGCATATTCTGCAAAGTGCCGATAGCATCTATCACAGTGCTCTATATGTCATTCAGGTTGCGAAGCGAAGCTAGGTAGCTTTCAGAGTTCCACAGCCAAATGGAAAGTAATGGAATCCTTTAGTTTTGTTTTGTCCGTTTGTGCGTATGGCCCAGAGCATTCCGCAAAGTGCCGATAGCATCTACCACAGTGCTCTATAGATTATTTAGGTTGCAAAACGAAGCTAGATAGTTTTTTGAATTCTGTCGCATAACGAAAACCACCGTATCCCTTTAATTTTGTTTAGTCCGTAAGTGTATTGCGTATAGCATCTACTACAGTGCTCTTTAGACGAAATATTCAGTACATATGAGTATGCGAGATGTCACTGTCGAAACATAATAATAAAATAGGTACTTTGTTACAAATTTTCCCCGTTGCTTTCTAAATATTTATGTATGATGTTGGTAAATTTTGCAATCTAAAAATTTGTTTATGCTAATGAAAATAAAAAAATATATATATAGTGGGAATAAGAGCGTCAGTTGGATAAGTGATATTTGCTGTTCATTGATATCTATAATCTTACTTGGATTAGGAGTCGATCACAGATGCGTTACTACTTCTGAGGGTTAAGTTACCCCACATATATTGAGTTAGCAACTATGTTTTTTGACGAAAAGAAAGAATTCGATTACACCAGAAATTGGAATGGCCATGGTACCTCTACCTAACGGGAACAAATATAAATAAATTTATTCAGGACGCGTGTATATAATAATAATAATAATATATGAAATAAATTTTTATTTGTTTCTTTATTACGGAGCATAAAAGTAATGTGACTAATACGTTTATCGTTTAATACGTACACAGATATTAAACGGATACTTCTATAAATCTCAGTAAACTATTGTTCTACTTGTAGATAATTATGTATACTATGTCTGGAAATGACGCCATTTTCTACAGACTTTGCTCTATAGACTATTCAGAATACAAAAAGGACGCTAAGGGAGGCGTTTTGTGCATATTTAATACTAACTGCTTTATTTCAGACCATTAAGACCATTCAGGATACAAAGGGTGTGCGGTGACAAGGCGCTTAATACCTTTATGAACCCGTACTACAAGTATAATAAAAACAGGAAGCTTATGTCTGTATCTTACTGCTTAACAGTCGTCGCCGTTTTTCTTACATTTTCCGCTATATCTCTGAGCATAACGAGATTTTCAATATTATGATTTTGAAGTTTACAGTTCAGTATTGAGAACATAAATGTTTAAGTTTGTGATTCACATAATATTTGGTTCAAAATTACACTTAGTAGTACCTAGCGTTAACCTGTGGTTTTTCCCGCGATATATTATCTTAGATGCTTGCGATAAACTGTAAAGCAATACGTAAATTTAAATCTATTGCTTCAAAATCTCATTAATTACTACGTATGTCCCGGTGCTCAGTTTCAATATAGTATAGCGTGATGATACACAGTCTATAACGAGACCAGAAGTATAGACGCTCTGTTTAAAACTTGACAAAGATTTAATTAGTAGTTTCGCGTTATAGGAACATAAACAAACGGAAACATTTAAATTTTATACAGTACTAGGGATTATCATTTTAACGACTAATTTTAAAACAATAATTATTTTAAAATAATATTGTAAGTATAAATAGTAGTAAAAACTGCAATTTTAAATTAAGTTTTGTTTATGATTGTTTGATGCTGGGCCTCTCCATCCATCCATTAATGCGTTTTCTTTGTTGTACTAATTAGGTACGCAGTCACGTTTTGTATGTAAAGTTCTAAAGTTGTGTTGCTTCGTTATGTTGGTGCTCTTGTGGTTCTGGTATCAACTCCATTATGTTTGTACGTCGAGCTTATAATAGTTCTTCCTGTTTCTATAGACGAGTTAACCGGAAGTGACGTAATCGAACGATATAATATGGCATGCCTAGCACGTAACGCAATTAGGTACAAAGCGAAATGGGTCATTCCAGGAGGGTGCTTAGGGTTTTTCTAAAGCTTCCATAATAGAATTTCCGATGGAAAATGGAAAAAGGCAGCAATACCATTTGCTATACGAGTGCTCGTAGATATATGTTTAAGAACACCCGTTGTTCTCTTACAGCTATAAAAAAGTGAAAAAAAGCTTCAACAAAAAATATCATTTTTAATAGTTTCGTTAAATATTTATGTGTTCAATATATAGTATTATATTAGTGGAGTATCTTGTAATTAAACGTAATTTTAAATGAAATCAACGTTAGTGAAATCTGGCTTCTGATATCACGTGTTTTCTGTTGAGTCCTTAAACTATACTTTAACATCAACCCATTACAATCTCATTGCTGGTAATTGTCTTTGTATTACGAGAAAAATTAGGCCCAAATTCACAACTTTGACCAGTTGCCGATTGAAGATTTCACATGTCTTTAAGAACTAAAGATACTCTTAGTTACAGATTATTTATAATTAATTTCTAAATAAAAGGAAATTGCAATGTGTACGTGATTACAGTGTAAGAAATTCTAGAATATATAACAACAAAGGCTGCATTATTTTACATATCTTACATTGAAAACACTGGAACTTACGTTCCCGTAAATTTTGCACAAAGAATAGGAAAATGGAACATATTGTACGAATGTCCTGTTTTACGTAATATCACAAGATGGAGAAAAAGTTTTAGCACAAGAGCCCTGTGTGCGAGTTGAATCGAAATATTTTTCTATACATCCTTACTTATACTGTTATATAACTGTGAGACGTTCATATGTTTGTGTTTCATTAACGTGAAAACTTCTTGTTTAATCTATTTTAAATTTTGTACACAGGTCGCCTGAATATCGTTCTAGGCCATATTATTATGATAAATGATCATGGAGTAGAGTAATGATAAAAAAATAGCTAATACAACCGCCATTTCAAAACAATACTTCTTAAATTACTTTTTATGTTTGCATTTGGATTTTCTTTTGGAAAATTTTATTCATTACTCATGATTTTCAATCGTAGACCAATTTTACTACATTTTTTTATTTGTTATCAGATTACGCGAATACAAACATACTACTGTTTCTCAATGTGACGTATATCGAACCCCAGTCGATTTTGAACTGCAAAGGCTTTATGTTTGCGAAATCAAAAACGCAGTACTTGAGATTAATGGGAGTCCAAGGAAATGTTCATTTAAGTAGATAATACCCAAAAAAATTTGGCTCTCCATATAAAGGTTCATAAATAATTCACGTAGTCCTATGTAATTCACATATATTATAAATAATGCAATAAAAAAATATTGTTTTTAATCTCCATTACTTGCAAAATCAGTTGTGCTGTATAAGCTATTAAAAACAAGAGAATTAAAGGTGGTCTATAAGATAAAAGAAGACTGGGGACTTGGGCATTACACAAAAGAAAACATGTTTTCATTTATTATTTTTAAACTATAGCAAAATCTACTTTGTTCAGTATACCTACGGTGTCACCTATACGTATATTCCCGCCTCTTAAACTTCCCTCGAATGAAGCAGCAGGTACAGGTAGGTTTAAATAAATACTATATTATCCTATTGTTCTCGCACAATAGTAAACATGGCACAAGTACCATATTTTACTCGTAGAACTACGTTTTTATGCTGTTTCCAGTCTGTTTTGTGTTATTGTTTGTAACTATTCGCAACATTGTCAATTTATGACAAAATTTAACGTTGTGCTAGGATAAAATAGTTATACTAGTATTTACCTTGACATTTTTAATAAAAATGAAAAAGGGCATGCAGTTCATCAAATTGTTAATGGTCAATACGGCATATGATTATCTAGAATCATCTTTATAGAACAAGTGTCCCATTTGAAGTCCATCATAGATGCATTTCTACTCCTGAGAACTAAGGTCGTCTTCTTGTAAGTGAATTGGAAACCATAACTTTCCAGCAAAACGAGAGAATTGCTACACGATTAAAATAGATATGGCGATAGTATCTACACAGTCGAGTCGTACACTTTCCACCTTGTAGATGATAATGATATTCGATTGTGATTGTGATCCCAACCATTTCTATGAAAGATCTTGTTGATTTTATTTGATTTTTTTATATTCATTAACGTGTTATAAGCTTCTATATTTAGTATCTCCACAAAACACTTGAAATTAGCCTGTACACATGATAATTGGAGCATCGTTCCGGCGGTATTGTTCGCTCTCCATTGTCAGGAGGAACAAGTTTTATTTCCGTGGGTAAAGGACATTACGAACAAAAGTGCGAGTTGTTTTACATTACATTATGCTTTGGAGGTAATTTGTGGCGTAATTAACGAGCAAGTAACAAGTTATGATCCGTCAAGCTAGATATAATGTTTAGTGTAGTTAACGGTTTAACGTAATATTAGTTTAGCTGGTGTAATTATATATGTAATACGGAAAATAATGTAATGTAAATAAAATGCTTAATAATTTAAATCTTAAATTATACACCAAAGGTGATCAATTTCTTATGTGGAGCCGGCAATGTGAAACAGTTATTGCAACTGGTTTTCCTTTAATAACTGACAGTTAATTACGATAAGCAAAAGAAACTATGGATTCCTGTAAAAGGTTTGTTCCCCAAAACAATTACATATAAGCAGAACATAATCGGTGAGGGTCGCGAGAAAACTACAATTTTAGTCAATTCTGATATTTTATTATAGTAGCGTATTCAGTTTCCCATGAATTTTTTGGCTACCTTACATAATCTATATTTAGGGACAGCCAATTTATTATTGATCTTTATAATTCTATAATTGCTTTTTGAATAAATCATGATGGTATTTCACTGCATTTTCTTGTACAGTTCAGTCATATTTGCTTAATTCGTTTATTACGAGGCCGATGCAATTTAGCGCATCAGAGTAATGCATCGTGCAATTGACGCTTTCATAATGCAATAATGAGTTGACCTATAAAATACAAATTACTTCCTAATGGTGTTCTTGCTTATACTTAATAACAGTTAATTACAATATTCAAGAGAAAGTCAAAGCGACCGAGTCACCCACTGCCTCTTTTACTTGAGAATTACAGATGTTTACCAGAAAAACCAGTTTTTAGAATAAAATAACACTTGTGTGTAATAAAAATATCACAAGTTGTAGAGAATGTCAATAAATAATACTAATGTAATTGACTTTCCTTCTTTTTAAACATGTTCAAGATAAGGATTGGAATGTTTTTGACCAATTTACAAAATGGGTATATTATTAATGTTTACGTACATTGTTTCAATGATATTTTATATCCGTGAATATTACTTATTTTACCAAAATTTCGAATATGAAAAATTGTTAAGAAGTTTATCATCTTTTAACTATATGAATTTAAAATATGATAAATGGCTTAACGGATTTTAGTGAAACATGACAAGTAGATAGTTTATTTTCTAATTACTCATATCAAAATAATACGCTATTTCGTATATTTAAATTTACGTAGAAGACTTCGCGTGTCAGTTTTGATGTTTCTGAATTATTGAAATTGTTGGAAATATCATTGATTAGTAAAAATATTTCGTCGTTCTTTTAAATTACAGCAATAAATCAATTATTGAAGCAATCATAATTAAATACGTTCTTCGTGAAACCAGAATAATTTATGAGTAATCCATTTGTTGTTCTTATTCGACTTTTTCCGAGATCTTAACACATCTTGAAACTTGAGCCCATTAAGTTTATTGGGTACGTATTTTAAGACTGTAAGCTCTTATTCTCATTTATATATTCACTGATAAAACATTAAAAGTAAAAAGAATTTACACAGAGTGGGATGCTAAAATTGAGGTTTTTTTTAGAACATCAATATAATGTAATTATGTCAGACTTGAGCAGGTTAAAAAGGACGTAGTGAGCAAAAAGAAACCTCCACCGGCTAAATCACCAAAAACCGATAGAATATTACTAATAATAATTGAATGAATTGAGAGGCAATATTGTCGATATAAAAATATTTTTATTGATTACAGTTCTTCCCTTTGTGAATTACGAAGTCATACAATCTCAAAGGTATACTTCAAATACATAAAATCAGTATATTTAAAAGATAACAAAAAATACTAATAATTTTTGAATATCTTGTCCTATGTTGTAACTATAAAGTAAATTGTGTACATAAAATACTAATTGATCCAAATAAGTTTCTAAATATATGTATATCTATTTTACCAATATTCTTGTGTAATTATTTACTTTGAATGGTTTTTGAACCTGTCTATATTTTTTGTTCAAAAGAATGTATCACAGATTAATGAGCATAATTAATGTCTAACGATAATCGTGATATCAACTTGATTGCTTTTATTATAATTCTAAACACTATAATAGTGTGTAATATATAAGTGGTGATAGGCTAGTGAAAACATTCCCATTTAACAAATGTCTAAATTAAGATTTGAATCGCAGGCAGGATCTTTGATTGCTTTATCAATAAAAGAAAACGTGGTGGGAAAATCTGCATGCCTGAGTTTTCCATGCCCCACATTCTCATGACTGTGTAGTCTAAATCAACACTTGGCTAGAGTCATGGACTACGGCCTGTTTACTTCCTTTGTGTTTATGTCAAAAACCGTGCCCTTAATAGGACAGTAACGGATCGATGATGATGACTAGTATTGTGCGAAGTGTGCGATATTAGTAATAGGTAAAGAAGTTCTATTACACATAACTGTTCAATGAAAAGAGCGTCCGGCACGTAGCACCGGTTGGTCTGTCTGCCGTTCTACTAATTTCAAAAACCGCTACAGAATAGATGAGAATAGAATTATTTATTGCATGACTGTTAAGTTTTGCACATAATAACGTACGCAACCTAACATATAAGTATCCTCAATTTGACAATATTTTAACTTACATGTAAAAAATAAAATAATTACTGAATGTTTTTTTGTACATGGAAAACATGTGAGAATACCTATTATTACGGGTTTTTCTTAATGCAGTAAAACCCAAAACGATAGTTATTAGAATATTTGTCTTTTTGTCTGCGCGGATATGAGTATTATTTTAGAAACGACTTAACCGATTTCAGCGTGGTTTTGACTAATGTAGTACTAAGTTTCACCTAACATCTCAGATAATTTTATTTGATTAATACAGAAAACAATTTATATGTACATTTTAATTGATATTTTGGTATTTGTGGCTTATCAACTAATCAATATCTGATGTATCTACTCATATTTGGAAAATAGCTATCATAATTAAGTTTAACTGTATCGTCACTATAAATCGTGATGGCACTTGAGGTTATGCAAAAGTTCATAAATATTTTTCTGATTTACTTATAATTTTGCTTTAATCTACTGATACTACTATTATTATTAATATGGAAGTTGATATTGATGACATAAATACCGCTATGTGTTGGTAGGTCATTTGACGTAAATGTCCACAGGCGATAATCACTTACTACCGGGTGGTCCGTATATTTCCTCACCATAAGTTACGTCTTAATCCGAGGCTTTGCCCACAAATATTAATATTTAGCTATATTATTATATAGCAATACATAATTTGATTGTTATTGCTTTCAAAGGCGACATAATTATTATTGGACACTGCTCAGTTCTAATATAATATAGCGTCATATTACATACTCTATAAGACCAGAGATACAGGTGATATCAGAACAAAATTTGAAGTAGATTAAATCAACAGTTTTGGCTTTTTAAACAGAAACAATTATATAAACGGTCAATGTATCAATTTTAGTATTATAGTAAGGATAAGGATTATAAACAAACATATTAGTCAAGCGTTAAGTAAACAAATGTCACTAAGATTAAACGGTTACTCAAGCGATACGCTATTGTGGTTCTAGCTTTCTTTTTTGATATTAAGTTATATACTGAGTCTTCGTAATAAAGCAAAATCGTGATAGAAGTTACGTTATCTTGTTTGGTAATCCTTTAACTTTAATTTAAATGAAACAATCGTGATTCTAGAACAGCTCCACAATGTAAGACTTTCACAATATTAGGTACCTGTATTCATCTTCCAAGTAAGTTTGTTTTGGACAGAGCTTAATCTTTAGCATCAATTTTTATTTTAAATGAATTGTTTTCAGAATTAAGTGCAGCGTTTTAATAAACAGGTTGATAAACTGTAAAAGTTTAAAGTGAAAATGTGAAAGCTTTTGTAAATGTACGTGAAATATTTCTATTTAAACATAACTTTTATATGGAACACACGCATATGCGAAGTCAATGTTACTTGTTGTGAAATGTGTATGATTGTGCATTATCAGAATAAAAGGGAAATTCTTTTCATTTTCTTAAATAAAGATTATTTTATTTTTGCTCTTAGTCAATAAAAATAATGATAACAGTTTTGGTTCGGCAATAATAATAATGGAGTATTATAATCAAATGCTTCCACTAATAATGATAAAAATCAGGCTGCAATCCTTTTTATGCCTTAGAGTTGGGCACAGGTTTCACCCTGCAATTTAGGGAGGTCTGGAATGGTACTTAATAACACTGCTATTAAGAGAATGATTGGAGTATTTCAATTTTGGATTAACGGTCGACCCGCCTGTAACATGTTTTTAAATAACCCGTAAGGTCTCCATCGGTGGTACTACTTCATATATACCGGTAGCAACTGGGGCCGTTTGTTTCACTGCTGTGCGAAATCACAGATGTGCGTATAGAATTATATATATGTATTTGAAGGCACTATGCTATTACAGCTTATCTACGCTGACAATCAGTCAAAGAGTCGTTCGAAATAAAATTAAAACTATGTATTTAAAAATCAATCACTACCGCAAAGTTAACATATATACATATATATTCGATTGTGAAAGTTCTGTTTTTAAATTCTCAAAAAATTATAGGAGACTTGTTTTTCTTAATATATTTAAACAAAATAATCTAGCGTAAATGGATTGGCTGTGGGGTTTTGGGAGGCGATTTGGTTAGCGAAGCGCAGCGAAAATCGGATCATGTAAATCCCCCGTAACAAAGAATTTGTATGAGATGACACGTACCTATCAAAAACCCAGATTCTGTCCAGTTCGAATGAGAGTCCGATATCATTTTCTAACTCACTTTTCAATGAAAAAGTTTAAAGTTCAATTTAACGTTGTCCTTTACGGGTCCAATTTCTTGTTATATGAATTAGTTATTTACTGATAAACAACGAAAATTGGGTTAAGGTGAAAATAGGTCACGTTGGAGTAAAAGCGTGTACCAGGCTCCGTGGCGGAGGATTAGGGAAAATGCGTTGAATGAACGGAAACTTACTTATGTTCTCGATTTATTGGAAATAACAAACTTTGTTTTCTGTGCATGATAAAACGTTTATAATAATTTAATGTGTTGTTTTACCCTTGATACTTTGATACTAGATAGATTGAAAATAGTTTTATTGAATTTGTTTTCTTATGTATTAAATCCATTGTCAATTTACGTAAGTAAATTATCACTGCAATCCAAGAATCACATCCACTGTAGAACACTTGTCACAAAAGTCTTCAGACTATAGCCTATGCTGAACCATGCTAGTATATAGTTCTATGAGTAATTTTGACAGATTATGTACATTGTTTAATCTTTTGGGTTAAAAAAATCATATCTATTTTTGTAACATATGACGCTAAACGTAAGAATTTTCGCTCGAAAAACCGAAGCGAGCTAAAGAAACTAATACTAATATTATAGTATTCTCATTATTTAACTAGCGCTTATGAATGTGATGTGTTTTAGTTTTGTTCTAGCAGGGAATATCGTAATCTCCGAGCAAAAGAGCCGAACACATAAGCTTTGTAATAGTTAGCCGGATATTGCGAAGTTTCAGGAAAAAACATTGAGGGTATTTCGTTCCAGTTAGCCAACATTACAAGAAGAATTTGGGGTTTCACGTATTGCTTCCACATTCGCAGGTATATTTAGAAACTTATTTTATGTTTTCTTATATCCATATATACAACAGGGTAACTGCACATCAATGCACTGCCAATACCGCTGAACTAGTAATCCTGAAATTGTAGATATGTAAGATATATAGCGTAAGTGTGCACTAAGAAAGAAATTATGGAAATTCCACTCCTTACATACAATTGGTACAATTTTCAAAATTTGTTAACACTTGTGGAAAATTTTGTATTACCGTATCTGTATTATTTACAACCATTATGTATTGTTATATCGGCATGGATTTTAGTGGTATCACAGGCGAAGGGAGAAGTTTTAAGCGTTTCCTTATTTTAAAGGCCCGTTAAAATATGGTACCACTAAAGGCAAATTTCAGCAACTTCTATTACAAAAGTTAATAACAAACGTACGAAACCTTTCAAACCAAGTTGTTATCATTCCTAATGCTTTGTTTCGGCCCCTTTCATTTGTCGTCTGCTCTTCACAGTTCACTGAAGACAAAATTTATGGTTCCATTCCAATTGAGTTCAACTTTATTCTAATTTATTCAATCATAAGTTGAATGGCCTCTTCGATTCAATGATATTAATGACATAGATTTAAATCTTTGTGAAGGTTGATTAACTATAATTAGATATTGCGACATCTACACTAATAAAAATCAATTTGCTAATAGGACGGACCTATCTTTGATATTATCTATACGTAAAAACAATGTAGGCAGACTTTATGTAAAACTTTACTGCCACAGTCATTACAACCAATACAAATGTCGTACGCTATTGAAGTGTTTTCATTTTATAAGTTCGTATATTATAATTATAATTTGTACCTACTATATTTTTATCATCTATAACATACACATATAAAGTAAGATTTATAAAGAATAAGAAAGTGCTATAGCGGCGTACATACATATATAATGTGAAATAATCATATAATGAATAAATTTCGAGTGAAAGCAGTAATATGCTACATAAAGTAATTTACATCTTTATTATGAAATTGTTCGTCGTTTTAATATTCAGTGACCATATTAGTGTTGGTGCTGTTAACCTAACAGCTCACATAAATGTAATGAGTATACTCTTGTTTATCTGTTCGCCTTGTACGACAAAATCTACAACGTTGTCGTTGTAGGCGTTAGAACCGCCATTAAAGGCAGCGAAGACATTAAAAACAAAGTGTGCCTCTGGGTTTATTTGTAAGTTTATTGGACTCGCATGCTCACAAAAAACTGGATAAAGTCTAGCAACTTCGGAATCCCTTATTGCCTTCAATCGGGACAGTCTTGCGTTTTCAATATCACGAAGATAGTTTGCTTGTTGCCCGTTACTCGGGTAAGCTTGAGGAAAATTACCCTTTTTGTTATGCTCGTTTTTATGGTTAGTTTCGTTTCAATGGTCTGTTTTCTGTTATTAGACAGATATTTGGAGATGTTTGTGTATCAAATTGAAGGTTCATTTATTAAATTATCATATTTGATCATGTGACATTGATTTATCGTATGTATGATATTACAAGTAATAGATAAATTAATCAAGGTATTAGTAATCAAAGTATTAAAGTTTAGTAAGATCTTGAGTCATACACGCTTTCTCTACCTAGATATATTAGGTATTATAAAATAAAGGCAGTTTAAATTCCTGCTTTTGTTGAAGAAAAGAAGCAAGAGAAGAGTACTCATGATGATATTGTAAAATGTAGTGATAAATTCTTGGGAAGCTTATTGAAGTATTCTTGCTTACGGCTTTAGTGCGAAATAATAAAAGTAGATTCTTTAACTGGTAAATTAAAAAAAGGAGTGATGAGTGAAGCAATTAGGGCTTATAACAGTTATAATAAGAGTTTTTTGTTGTCAAAGCATGTGTAAAAATAAAAATATCTTAGAAATAAATATTTTCAAAAGAGAAGAGGGTTTTCAGAAGTTAAAATTAATACTAATAGTCAGAGACCAGATACCAATGATATGGTAACGGCAGAATAAATTCGGTTCTTATTGCTATCAGTGACATTATTCACAAATGACGAGACTCGCACGAGCCATATGACAAGATCTTAACGTCATTATGCCGACGGAATGTCTGCACGAGGGACGTAGTGCAATCTCACGCCATTACGATACCACGGTAAAATATGAACTGAGCACAACTATGTAGTCGCCTAGCTATATAAAGATTGTAACGGAAACAAATTGCTAAGATTAGTTCCAGTAATGCAGTAGTCCCAATCAATCTTGTAATATCAAGAAGGACTAGTTAGTGTAATAGATACGTATATTTATTTGCTTAGAAAATTTATTAGCCTAAGAGCTTTAATTATATATAATAGACATGAGCTACATAAAAATGGTGGCACCAAGGTTGATCCAGTACAACAATAAAATGATACGAATCTAATTTATTATGAGTAATTGTAGCTTTTCTAGATTGATTATCGTCGTTAGAAACAAATAAGTTTATCTTTAATTATCATCACGTATTGAATTAATCATATTTCATACATATTTAGATATTTTACAAATACCACACTATATAAATATACAATGTATATATGTTACGTAAAATTTAATGAACTACACTAACCCATTGTATTCGTAATGATAGTTGTAATTGTGTAAAATTAATTAATACTATAGTATACTACAGTATTGGAACCCAAGAGATTCTTGGTATCAGTCTTAAAATACTGTCTCAGTTATTGTGTGGACAGTAATGGGCATTACTGTGGTATTGAAGTCATAAAGCATTTATTTACAATCAAGATTAAAGGAATTCTTGGCGAACAATTCTTGACAAACTGCACTTGGAGACAACGTCCGTTGTAATGGAATCTTGGAATGTTCTGGTTCTTAGCAATTTATGTACAAATTCCTGTACCAGAAGGCTCGGTGATTCTACTGATCAGAATTTAACGCTCTCAAGAACATATGGCGTAGTTCTGCTAGTGGGTGTCACATTATAAATATCTTCCCTCCTCGTTCTGGATTTAGACTAGCTCAATGTCACTGGTATCATTCTTCAAGATATTTTTACTAAAGTATGTAGGAATAACGATAGGAAGTTGAATTGGTTTAAAATAAAACATAATAGGTATAAATAACTTTTGTCTCATCTTCTAAGAATATCATGTGTAATGTTTATGTAATATTCAACAATATATTGGCACATTTTCAGGTAATCAATTCTATTTATCTCTTTAGAATGTTAACATTTTTCTTAGTAAATTTATCAGAGTATTTTGAATATATTTTGAAAAATGTTAATGGGTAATAAATTATTTTATAGCATAGGAACGTAAGATGCAGATGCGTATTTTAAATTAAGAACTGAACCAGCGGCCCTTGTGATATACAAATGAAGAGTACATACCGGATACCAATCAACAAACGTGGAGTTTTTATGATATGAAATAGAATCGAAATAGTTTCTGTTTCAAATGAATGGATCCATGAATACAAATTACTTAATGCTGTTATAAAAATAACGGTAAATATGATTTCGATTGTGCAATGAAATAGTTTTGAATCAAAAATAAATCGCTTTTACACTGAGTGTATGTGTTTTGCTACTATGTTTGACTGGTCAAAAGCTCATACAACACGCAACAACAATTATTGTGATTTTTTTATTTTTAATTCGATATTTCTTCTTCGTTGTCCATGTTTATGTGAACTTTTGGATGTAATTTTAGGTTAGGGTGATGTTAGGGATTTTAGGTTAATCATCTGTGTTAATATACAAATAACTTATAATATTTGATATTTTTCAAAAACAAAATACTGTGAATTTTGTGAACCCAATGTGATTGTGTGATACAATATAATTTTATACGTACCTGTATTAAAGACAGTAACAAGTATAATTTAATAGAAATGGGATGCCTACCATTTTCAGGTTTATTAATATTTTATGTATTGAACGATTCAGTATTCGAACAATTTTCGTTGTTCAATAATAATAACCTATTTATATGTTATTGATATTATATTCCCATGTTTACTTAAAATACCCATTGCGTGAATTGCAAACAGATCTTGCTATCCAATGTTCCATGGACGCAGTTAAATTCTTATTTCACATCAGTAGCGACGGCCGGCCATTGACACGAGCTGGAAGAATAGCTATCAGTTTCCCTCGTATATTCTTTTGTCTCTAACCAATTATGGAGACTGAGAAATATTAGCGACACGAGTATGACTATTTACGGTGATATAGAAAATGTCTTTAGCGTTAATCGTTGTGTCAATAAACTCATTGTGTGTGTAATGTAATTCATTTATTACAGACTTAGATATGTGTTAAATATTTATTAGCAAACATACGAGATAGATATATGTGGATATTAAATGAATTTGGCAATTGTTGTGGATCCGATCAGGTTTACACAATGTACTTGGCTACAAAGGAAGTCTTATGAGTGATTGTCTGCAGATCTAAATGTGTAAATAATCTGAACTTTATTTTCACAATCAAGAACTGTATATGCGAGAGATAAAACGGCAACACTAAAGAGAAAATACTCGACTTAAAACATAAGAAATCATTGTACAGGTTATAAAAAACGTTATCGTTGTAACGCGTTTCGGTGATGCTCTACAGTGATAAGATGGCTACCTACGAGAATGTTATCAGATTTCGGACGTTGTCGTAGGTAGTACGATGTCCGTTGTTATCAGATTCGCTATTTTAGTCTTTCACGTCAATTGCCATAGGTTCAACGACTTTTGCAGAGGAAACTAGGAAAGCTACGTCAGCATGATTTCGAATCATATAAACCTGAAGGACTGTAGATGTTTTATGAAACGAATGCAATGAAATATAATTTCTATATCGAGGTCCACCCACTCGAGAAAGTTACGTTAGCGGTACAAGCTGGAATGTTAATGGTTAGAGCAATTATTTCTACGAGCCACGACCGCTGGCCAAGATAGAATGGGACAAATTCACTTAAAATTTTGGTCCCGACACGAAAACACGAATGACGCACGAAGAAGAAACCGAGTGTACCCTTCTCAGATTTAATCTAAAAAGCTTTGATAAAATTTTATGAAATGACTACGAAGAACGAACTAATTCGTTTCTTTAATACATTTATTGTACCGTTACTAATAATTATTTTACTGTTAGAAAGGTAAGTTGTAAATGAATATAGTTTTGATTGGATTGGATCTACCCAAAAGCTTGAATTTCATTGAAAATCCAATTTTATATAATATAAATATAATGTAAGGTAATGTTTGCAATACAAATGTATTTATAGTGTCCCGTCGGATATGACGAGTTTCGGGAAGTTTTAGATCTTAAAAAAATGTGTCTTTAAAACTCCAAAATAAGCGTGCTCTAAATAAAATTACTATACTTAGATATCCCAAAAATTCATAATATTCTTGTTTAAGCCCCACTACGCATCAAAGCTGTCTAATAACTTGATTCGGACACGCAACAATAATGAAAGAGTTGCGTGCAGACATGATCTTACTCGTAATTATATTGTAAAACGTATTTGAGTATTAGATAAGTTTGTTTCGTTTGAGCAGTTAATTCATTGTTTTGTGAATGGGTGCTAATATAGCAGTCTATACGCATCGTCTATAAACGAACGTGACTGTTGCTGTATGACGCTGAATAATAATTAACTTTTACGATTACGGACGGCCGAGCAATGCTCCGAACCCTTAAATACTGTTTACGCAGCAAACGTGATCGTAAAAAGAATATTTACCAAAGAATATTCAAGGCCTCCTATTACCGTACATATTTCATCGCGAATAATAATTTTGTAAATGGTGGTTTAGAATAGAAGAATTTAAATTGGGAGAACTACAGTTCGACCGGGGTGGTACCACGCCCTCGTAATTCGCCGTAAAGCATTACTTGTGTTTCGGTTGGAGAGGTGCGGTTGCCGGCTACACTTTCAAGCGAGGCGACACTCTTAGTCCTCAGGAGTAGCAACGCACCTATGTTCGAGCTCAGATAGAATTTTGGTCGCGTTTGCGTTTGTACATGGATGTCTATGGGCTGCGAATACTTCAGGTTGTTTGCATGCTCGTTTGCCACTCTTCTCACGTAAAAAATATTACGAAACCAAAACATATGTATTATTTAAATACAACTTTTTAGCAGAGGATACGCGAAATTTTAATTAAAGTTTTTGTAGCCCGCCTACACATGTAAATGCCCTCACTAACTCCATTTTAACTTTTATTAATTACACGTCTTTTCCATTCTCAAACGTGACTGTCAGACTTAATGAATCCAGGAAGGCAGGCAACGAATTAATAAGGACACCAAGTCCTTATTTTGCTGACCGTAAATTGGTTGATTACCCTGCATAAATAACCAGATGCCTTAAAAGAAGCGCATGTACTGTACCAAAATTAATTATTACAAGAAATTTGCATCCAAAATTTTAATGAATAACAGTAAACTTTTACATGGTGGGTATAACAAAACATATGCATATTATAGAAGAGGTAAATTGATTTATAAATTAAAGTATAGAGGGAATATTTGCTTACAGAATACTGACAAGTTTTGAACTAATTACAGAAACTAATAAGATCTTTCATTCAATTTGTATAATTTAACAAAGGAGGTATCTCATTGACAGTCGGTGACTAAGCAGGAAATAGACATAGACGGATGAAAGTGAGACGTTTCTTTTTCGCCCATTTATTCGACTTATATGGCCGATTCGAAAGCTGTAAAAAGAGCGGTGTAATATTTGTGATAATTTTAAGTACTTGTAGGAGAAAATGACTTTCAAACGAATTTAGCACGTCTAATCCAAGATTAAACGTAACATCAGACTTTGATTGATTAACTATAAATAAGAAATATTGTAAATAATTGAAACAAGTTAGTTATAATAACGAGAAACACGCTACACCAATAATAAAAAGATAGTGTTTTTACAAATTTCTGTCTTGCGATGACATTCTCGTATGCATGTTTGATTATAGCAGAAAGGTAATTCTTAACATAACTTGCAGAGTCATACAAATAATCTAACAATCAAGTAATATAAGATTCATTTACCGGTATGAATTGTTAGTCGTAGAGAAAGTTGTGGATTTACATCATCGAGTCACGGTTTTCATTGCAGGTATCGGAGAAGACAATGGGTTACATAACAGCTGTTACGATGTGAACATTAACAGGATCACATGCGGTACACTGATCGTATAATGTGGTTTTTCAGTAGAAATCATTAGAGTTTGTATGATATAAAAGGAAATTACGTGCATCGGAAAATTAAGATGGAGTTGAGATAATTAAATTGCGTTTCAGTGAAAGGTGTGGTTGCCAACATACATATAAGACGAACATTATAGTTCCTAGTAGCAGCATGGTATTTGTAATTGTGTTTAACTGGTATCTGTTCTGAATGAGGTTGCTTGCATATGGTGAGGGGCAGCAGTGATCACTTATCAACAGGTCGACTGCACGGTCTTAGCTAGTTCAATTCCATAACGAGCGATTTCGTTATGAAATGCATAGTCATTTTTCTTTAAAAGTTGGTTAAAAAAAATTCGTTACGCATATTCTTAGCGTATAATCGCCAGACATGCCAAATTTTATTAAATTATAATAAAAAAGAATACTTAAGAGGCAATTTAAATTAATGGAACAATATATTGTTATAATGCAATGTATATTCAAGTGCTTCTGCTCAATTTCGTAGGTATTATTTGTACTTATTTATGTATCTCAGATGATTTTAGCGAATCACCGAGAAAAGGTGGCCATTACAAACCTACGTGAACTTAGTCCAAGAGTGTTATTCAAATATTTACAGAGCAAACGCCTAAGGGCTTTGTTAGCGGAGCGTGTGTCTATTCTTATCCACCCTTCGTATCACCTAGTGTCTATTACGAAAGAACGCATTTGGTTACATTATCTGGTGAACATATAAATATATGAAATTAGTATAACACGAAAGAAGTAATGTTAAATATAACTCCGCAAATACTAGGTAAGCAAAGTAGTAAGGTCTGGAAAAAGTAGTTATAAAACACGAATGAATGGACTAGTTGGCAAACAAAACAGAAACCTCAAACCTTGTGACCTCAAAGACGTTAGGAACTAACAACAAATTGTCGACAAGTTGACATATAATTACATTTTCGTAAACCGAAAACATTTGCCCAATGCCCAATTTGCCATAGTACCCATTACGTGACCAATTGAACTAATATTGTTCTACTTACGTCTTATTGTATTAGTTCGAAAACTTGCACTCGCTCGACAACTGTGTCAAATCGAATTAAGAAGCATTGTTATGGTTTATTTTTGATCATAGACAAACGGCTGGACGGCAACAAATCAATGAGTATCCTTTTTTTATGACGTTTAACGAACGAATAACAAGAATGAAATTTAAACGTCAATTTTAAAGTAAATCGGAACTACCTTATTTGTGTATACATCGCCCCCTTAAAGTAGAATTAGCGCCATACTAAAATCATAAGGACTAATATACAGAATTTATTTTTAAACTTTTTGTAATCAAAATGATATTTCAAGAATTGCTGCAATTGTTTAAAAATATACAAATATTTTTGTGGTTGAAATTATTTTCAGATATTATTTTGGGGCAAAAATTTAAAAACTGACAAGTGGTAAGTGGTAGTAGAAAAGTTTAAAACGACATAAATATTATTCAAAAATATTATTAAAAGGTGTTTTTTTAAGTTGTACTAATACAAAGTTATTGAGAATTTCTACCCAATATTTGAGTAGTTCTCGATTTTGATGATCTTATAGGAAAAAGTAGAAACAAGACACATTCATACCATTTTTAAAAAAACCTACTTGAATCTTTTTATCTCTTACAATTAGTCTGATAGATGGAATGCTACCTGTAATCAATTTATTTCACTGTCTAGTGAAGTCATAATAAATAAATTATCGTCGTAGAGTGAATTTATTTGAATCATCTGATTCAATAATAAATACACTAGACAGCGGTTTATAGAACACATTACAACTACTTTCCAAATTTTGATTATGTACTGCTCGTAATCTTCTAGTAAAATTATTATGACATACGAACACAAGAAGTTATTAGAGTTCTACTTTTAGCTATTTAGCTAAAGTGAACGGAAATTTAAAAACTAAGTAGAGAGTAATTTGAGCCTCTTCATCGTCGATAAATAATAGTTACTCATTGTCACTTGGCACTATCGCTTTAATAAAGCACGAGCGTGGGCTGTTAGCATTGTTGCGTGGGAAAACAGCCCAATTGTATGCACTTGCTATGCATCCGGCTGTACATGTAAAGTAGTACCATTAAACGAAATGTCCTTAAGAGAGCACTAATGTAAATAACTTCAATTTTATTTACGCTCTTTAGTGTACACTTGAGAATGATAAACTGTATGAAAATTGTCTTTGTGTGTTTTTAACATAATCATTTCAATAAAGATATAACGTCTAGAGGTTACTCGCAACAGTGAATGTTTGTTTAATCGTCTATCAAAACACGATGCCAATAGGAATGGTAACTTTCTTTTATCAATACTATTACTGACTGTTTTCTGTCTGTTCAAACATTAGTCTGAAATAGATTCAACCTCGGTTAAAGGTTCGTTTGATGTTAACACGTCAATATCCGTTATACAATAGAAGGATTGTAAATATACGTGAACAACAAACAAGTCGACGGAGATAGCATTTAAATAAAGATAATGAATTTTACGTAAACCGATACTAAGAATCCACAATTAGAATTCAATACGCGTTTCTATTTTGAGAATAATGAAGAAATATCGGTTAAATATAAAGTTAAACTTGCGGAATGCTCCTCGTTACGTATGAATGTGTATTGTTTGAAGTCTAAACTTGGATTGATTTACGATCAGCAATTCAGTTTAACTGACTTTCTAACTATTACTTAATTATGCAATATGAGTCTTTAGCTTCCTAGACAATCGACCCCATTACCCTTTCAGAATACGAAAAGTTGTTTGGCTAAATTCAGAAGGCCGACAATTATTCTAGCAAAATTAGATTAAGGTCATTGATACCGTATACCTTAATGTATGTAAGTAAGTAGTGGTTCGGCGATAGCAGTCAGTACATCGCGTGCATTACTATCTACTTTATATTTTAAACACGAAAGTAGCACAAGACCACTAGTAAGGAAGTGGTCCAAAGTCAACAATAAATAATGGGAATAATAGTTATGGGTGTAATAACGCTTGTGATTTCAAGTTGGAATATTAAACTTATACAAAACGTGTAATAAACTATTTTTATCATTTTCAATTTAAATAAAACAAATAGGTATCAAGGTTTATTATATCATGTTTAACATGAATAATATTTTATTGTGTTATTTCTTAATTTTATTTTGCAGGTTTTAATAAATTACCTTCGTCTCATTAGTTCGTTCATTAAAATTAATTAAAACGAAATACAAAAACAAGTGTTTTATGTCAAAAATCTGTTACACAAATTATACATTTACATTTTTCCTCATTTGATTTGAAGCAAAATATCAAGAATGTTTGTAACTGGTCAACAAGAGGTGATGAATCACGAATCCCGAAGGAATTTCCGACCACAAAGAAACTTATTTTACTATTCATATCACGAGCGGGATGAATCAGATTCATGTTATGTCCAGGTAGAGTCAATTTCTAAAACTTAATTTATTATGATTTTATTCCTCTTCCATTTTTCTTCACAATGAACCCATTTTATTAAAGAATATTGATAACATAATTCAATAGACTGTTGAACTGATACTAGTAACGCAAAAGATAGTTTATTCTTCAATTTTGCGTCTCTTCAATTGTGTACGTTTGGAGATTGGATTAAACATATAAATCGTATGTGCAATCGTAAACTTGTAAGTATGGAGAATAGCATTGCATGTTTGCAATACGTACAATGATAAGAAACTGATAACAAATCTTAGCAAGCGATAATGAAAACATTATCAGCACCGATACTAAAGCCATTTATCATGTGAATTCCAAAAGGAAGGAATTATACTTTCGGCGATTTTATTTTGCTACTGTCGACACGTTGCTGTCATCAATGTTCAAAGTATACGTATTTTGTATTGAATACGAATACGAAATATGAATTCTATCGCATAGAACATCGTACAAGTGAAAATCGTCATTGTCACGGAGTGAGAGTCTATTATTGTCAATCGTCATAATTCGTTGTTGAGTAACTTTCTTTTTACATAAATACACAATATTGGTATTCAGTATGAAAAGTAATACTTCATTGCCTGCTGTAATCGATACTGATATAATTTCCTGATTGTAATCGTATTTTATAATTGTGGAGCGTTATATTACGTGTATGAAGTTTTCAAAATAAAGGATCACTTTGTAGACAATTAAACACTTTTGCTTAAAAGTATTTTATATGTTTAGTTTGCACCAGACGTCAACCTTTTCAGATAACACTTTCGTCCAAAAAATATAATATAGTTCCAAACAAAACAGTAATTTCGATTCTTTAGAACCTGTTGAATTAAATTATTATATTTAGGGTTCAAATAAAAAGTTGTATGAAGTACCAGCTGGTGTAATTTACTTGCAATGTGTTTTCCGATTTATCACAAATGAGGACTATACAGGTTTTATCTTATAATGTAGTAAAAGAGATGGAAACCAAGCCTGTGTGTGTAAGACCAGGTGACGAAACTGGTTACCCTCTTGCGGTCAGGTGTGCGAAACAACTGCGCATCCAGATTTCACTCATGCATGTATTGCACGACGTAATCGAGACTTCAAAAAAGTTATTTGCAAACTGTGAAACATCTGCTTTAAGAAACTCGACTCTTTAGAATCTTTTGCTTTAGGTTTTTTTTGTGCAGCCGCACTGAATACCAGGCTCGACCGTGTGGGTTGAGGTGGAGAAATTAAAACGTTTTAAGCAGAGACACTTGAACCTTTGGCTTTAACTGGAGAAACTTGGGCATACATAATGTTAACATTTTATATATTTTAAAAATAAATAGTGTACTTACTCACCTGATCAAACATCAGACAAACTTAGAATTTGGGACTCTAAATTGGTCCTTTGAGATAAAATCAAGTAATAAACATAAAATTTCAAGTTGATTAGAGCTTCTTTTAATCATACTCTTCATTAAATATATTAATGATGATAATAGTATTATTTTCTGTATCTATTAGCTGTAAATACCTTATTGACATTTTATGTGGGAAGAGTAGCAAACTAGTACGTAGACCACCTGGTGGCAAGTAGTTACTGCAGCCCACGGACTTCAAACAGGACTAACGTCTCATCTGTAGAAGCGTTGGTACTCTTGAGAACCTTGATGGTCGCCTTACTTCTTTCATTGTGTGTTGTTGTGTCTCTAATATTAAAAATGCTTCACTGCGAATTATGAGGGCGGCGGAGATACCTCACCGAATGAACTATAGTTCGTCTAACTTGTAAAACTTTTTGTAAATAGCCATTGTTAATAGACGTACAATTGCCCGATTAAATATTGTACTGTACCGTATTACTATTATAATATTTTACCTGCGGCAGTCGCGTCTACATTTCCATTGTTACGTTGAAAATTCGAAGCTCAGAGACGAGGCCACGCAGGTAAGCAGTGCGGCAAATATTACAAGTTATTTTTGTTTACATACAACTACATCCGCAAATAATGAACCTTATTTTACAATTAGGAATTTAGTAAAATGAAACACAAAGAGTGTTTACCATATTAATATGTTGAATTGACTTTATTATGCATCAATTTCGTACGTTGTACAAAGTTAGAATATGAACGCTACTTTGTCTATTATAGTAAATTTTATTAAATAAGGGTAATTAACATAACACACCATACTAAAGTAAATTATAAACAGAAATTTAATTAAAACAGAAATTGAATAATATTTTAAACTAATCAAAAGTTAATCCAACTAAAAATATTCGTAAGTTATAAGGCCTCTTTTAAACCCTCTGATAGGTATTTATATCTTTAAATTTATCTATTTCTTCGGATCGGCAATCAAAACTCGTTAATCGTTAATCTCGAGTACCCGGCATATAAGAAAATATATAAATTCCGCGTTAATATTAGTTTAAAATCATAGTTAGTTCATGTTACCATATGCTATGATGAGAAGATTTTCAATTATAATGATTCTAGCTCACCTGGTATCAAGGTACAGATTGAGCGAACGTTAATGAATAGCGGTCATCTCGGAGCTATCGAGTTAAATCCGGTTGTGACTGTGGTATAAAGCATTAGTCTGACCATTTATTGCTTATGGGCTTGCTTCAATATGATGAACCCCATTCGTTTTTCTTAAATTAATTTGGAATCTTACACAGAATACGTACACAAGTTCTAAATAAATCGGGTTAATTTTGAAATTTGAAACATATTAGATAAACCATTCACTGGCATATATGAAATTTATACTTTCTGCATGTACAGTCTGTTATTATTATGTATAGTATTTATGTTTGCTGTGTTAGTAAGTAGGTTTCTTATTTTAGGTTTATTGTAGGTTACTTTGTTGTAGAACATGCATACAAGTAAAAATAAACAATACGATTTTAATAACGGTAATGTAACTTTTATTTTACTCTTGTAAATAAGTTTATTGTAAAATTTAGTTTAATCTTTGATTTTGGCTCTTTATGTCACTTTTTTTTAAATAATTATTTTTGTAATATTTTAAACTAATATCATTGTAGAATTTGTACTGAAACCTAAAGTTTTAGTTGTGACCACAAGCTACGCAACTAATTCGAAATATCGGTATTTAAAATCGTTAAGCGTAAGTACCTGTTACATAGTAAAATTAATGTATGATTGTGTGTTTCACTCATGCATTAGTGTAATATTTCTTGTAATGGCACTTGGACACTCTAGATTTGATGATGGTCGTTAGTCTGACCCTCGGATGTTTTCGTCGGACACGCACATTTAAGTACCTATCCAGACATTTGTCGAGTCGTTCTCAGAACTCCAGTCAAAACGTTCAATAACAAATGGCGCCTATGTCATCGCTTGTTATAATATCATTATGCTTAAAGATGCTTTTATTTGCGTATTGTGCTATATACCTATCTTATGTTAAGGTCAAGCCCGTCAATAAAACTATTATAAACCGCTTTATGATGTCCCATACTGAAGAATATATTAATAACGTAAATTAATGGAGTTGTCGTGATGGATTTCCGTTTTGTTTTCATTATGAGAAAGATATGATTGGTCTTGATAAACAAGGAAAGTCAGTAAAGGATATTGAATAAGACTATTTTATTTTTAGCTTCCTGGTAAATTCTTCTGTATTGTTTTTAAATAGGTGTCTCCGTATAATAATGATTATTTTTGATAAATAAGTAGCTTGGTAATCATCTTAATTTCTTTACATACACGTGTAGCTATATCAAAAACACAAAGCGCTTTATGACCCAACTGTTGCCTTATTTGTATCAGCAGAGGAATCAGAAGTAATGGAACAGGGAGGGCATTTTCCTATTAACAGCAAATGTAATAAATAACGAAAGAAAGCTAATAATTCTAAACTACCAGCAATTTATACGAGCACAAAGCTATCAATAGTGTAATTACATTAATATTAAGTGTTTATCTACAACATTTACGATTAGCTACTTTGCACGTCCATAAATTACCTATTTAAATATTATATACGCAAATTTTATACCCTCGAGTGATAAAATAATAATCTTTGCTACAGTTATTTCCAGGACGGCTAATTCGAGTACCAACCTCTCGTTCGCCATTTGCATCATTCTGTTGGAACTTAGAAGCTGGGACTGTTTTCGTATCTCGTTACCGCTGAAACATGCTTGTTTATTTCCTTCTTCGTTCGTATGTTTTGTTGATATCTGGCAATTTTTTAATGATTAGTATTTTATAATTCATAACATTTTGTTTACTTACCGTGTCGACCAAACAATTCAGCGATCTCGGAGAAGCAATCAATATGCAACCGTGAAATAAACCGCACGGTACGAGTTCTGGGTTGCTCGCAGCTGGGTATCCATTCGATTATTGATTTGCATGCTTTCCTTTACAACAAAGATCACTTGCACGTTAACGGTTCAGTCACAAAACACGGATGGAGACGTCGCACAGATGAATGGGACGATCAGAGTTTCACTTGACAATAAACCTTGTACTTATCTACGTATAGATAGGCACTTTTATCTCTATCGCCACTACTAGTTTCGACACTAAATACGTTAGAGTATACAATTCAAATGATTCCTCTGCACTTGATGTCGTAGACTGCCGTCGGATGGAATTAAACAATGGTGTACACAGCCAAAACAATCAAAGATCGCGAGGCGCGCACCGCACGTGCCGCCTCGCCCGCGGATACCTCCGGACTGACGGGGCAGCCGGGGAGTCGGGGACAGGGGCGCCGAGCGACGTGCGGCGAGTTGAGTAAAGATTGCCGCTTGTTCGGGTGCATTCGCACGATGCCGCGGTGCTGAATTCGGCCGTCTGCCGAGCGAGATCAAGGTACGAAGGTAGTGCTTGAAGGTGATTGTGTGTGCACTGAAAATTGTTACATGCGTCGCTGTATAGTGACACCCGCTTTGTGCAGAAACCTTTACACGAACAGGTCTTTCAAACAGGTTCAAAAATTTTATGCTGCGTTTAATTTGGATATTCCTATCTGTAGGGACATACTACGGGCTATAATGTATGCCATCTACAGTTTGTCCTCATAGGTATCGTTTTTATAAGATACAAAAAATATTCAGAATTTAATTTGGATATTCCCATCTCTTTAGATAAATAATTAGAGGTTAAAGTTTAGCCTTATAGAAGGTAATAAGTATAAAAGTACTTGCATTCGATACTGTAAAAAAGTAAATGCTATATTTTTCGTAATAGTAAGAAATCGATTCTCAACCTCAATTTTTTTAATGTTTATCATGTAAAGGCTCACTTTAAATCGTTATAACAAATTGGGATCGTTATTTGGTACAAGGGTAAAGATTTATCGTTTGTTACACATGTGTTTCTAATGGCTAATCGAATGATGTATGATGATGCTGGCACTCGAAGTAAAAAAACGTTTATGTAAACTCATTCAAAGCAATCATATAGACTCCCAGATTTAAGGCGTCTCTGAAATAACCAAAATCAAAATATTTTTATTCAAAGTAGGTTTTTTTACAGAAAACTACAACCACCGACTCAGATGTTTCTTTTGGGGAATAGTCGGCGAAAGAAACTCCACTGTCACTGTTACATTATATCTCTCTCTTTTCCTCTCAGAGATATAACAACTTATTGACTAACTCTCTGGTTTGTCAGTCTTACCATAATTTCAAAAAATAAAGTAATTTTTAATCTATTTCCAATAAAGATTTATTTTTGAATCTTGGATTTTAATCTCAGAGCTTTACATTTTAAAATTTTTACGACCTGGTTAGATAGAGTTCAGTCTTACCTGTAAGAAATACTGCAATATAAATGTATTTCTTATTAGAAGTCTATTGTATTTCATCATCAATGTGTTAGCACGTCTACCAGTGTACTGTAAATAGAAAAGATGAAAAATAAATAATCTAATGGTTCGCATGATTCAGTGACTGTCGAACGAATGATGATCATTCGTCATCCGTATCCGCGGTCGTTACTCCGTACCGGCTTATTCCTTACCCGAAATAAGCGCAAAATGATTTTTTTATATGTATTTAGCGTTATCATTTTATTTGGAAAATACGTTTGCCAGACCAGTTGATAAAACGATTGCTTGTAACCATCTATTCCTTCCTACATTCGTAATTATATGTATTTATTTATATTGACAACTATATTTTGTGGCTGCCATGGACATAACAAAGATACATGTCTCGGGATTTCTTAGGGTACTTTCTATTATTGTTTAATATTTTTTTCTCCATAATTTTTGTTTTTCTCTTTTCATATATGTGGAAAATTAGCTTAAGTGGTCATACACCTTTTTTATGAATAAATAAATATATATATATACACGAGCATGGTGTCCATTTACCTAAGTGTATTTGCAAAACCAAAAGAATTGCCAAAGCTTCATCGATTTTAAAATTACTTGTGTTACAAACTACTCAATAGTCCTACAACAGATATGGTATATTGTACTTGATCTATATATTATAATTATTAGTATTAATTAATAATTATTAATTAGCATTATTATTTACTTTTTTTTACTTACTTTAATTAATTAAATTAATTACTTTAATTAATTAAATTAATTATTTTTATTAATTTTAAATATA
>DWON01000288.1:0-37088 GCA_018251015.1 Phocides pigmalion okeechobee | reverse complement strand
GAAGTACCACCGCCGCCTTCATAATCCGCCGTAAAGTGTTACTTGTGTTTCGATGGGAGAAGTGCGACTGCCGGCTACATTTCGAAGCGAGGCGACCATCTTAGTCCTCAGGAGTAGCAACGCATCTACGTTTTAGCGCAGATAGGTTTTCGGTCGTGTTTGTGGTTGTACGTGGATGTTTATGGGCTGCGACTACTTAACATCAGGTTTGCATGCTCGTTTGCTACTCTTATCACATAAAAAGGTTATTATAAAAGTTTAGGAGCGGTAGTAACCATGAATAATTAATAGCACTGCAAGGTCATTTGCAAGTTCAATTTCATACGCATGCAAAGTTATGGTTAACAACTAATAATATTATGTATGGTATTTATTCTAAAGAGAAACTCCTTGCTCTGCAGTGGAATGGACGAATGAGTTATTATCGTTGTTATTGTTGTAGTTAATAATTATGATAATTCTCACGTAATATATGTATGGCATTGCCAGTAATAACCACCATGTAGTCGAGAGTACTACATCAATTAGGTCACTAAGACAAATATAATAATATCTTGCTTGTGAACTTTCTCCCGGACGATACAGGATGCATAATCATGCAGTGAAGTAAGTTTCTCTACTTACTTCTATACTTCTTTATGCATTTGTGTTTACATAACTTGTATCATACATTCTCAAAACATACAAATGTCTGTAATACAATTTACGACTACAGAAAATTATAGCAATTTATCAAAACATGTATTTTAGGTTGCGTTCCTAAAAAGCATAAAAATATGAAAATAGCTTAATTGTAATAAATTTTCACTTCAATGATTTAACTTTGTGTGTTAAATGAAAAATAAAATGAAATTAATATTTAACAATGTGAATTTCATATAACCCTTAACAGGTAACTTGTAACTACGCTAGACATTACCTTAAAATGTTTAACGTTTAATGTTTTTTTCGATATTTTGATATCGAAGAATACGTTATTGATGTAAGAGTATAACAATGTGTAATTTTGTCAATGTTTGTTTTGTTTACTAAAGTGCACAAACGCAATAAAAAACCCATTGAATAAGTTAGATAGTGTGCGTCTACTTTACTTATTGCCTATACAGTTCGACCGGGAAGAGACTACCACCACATCTATTCCTAGCGTGAAGCTTACTAGTTTTTTCAGAAAATACGTAGTTTTCAGGATTAGCAATGATTCTGTGATAGACTTCAAGTACACATACACAATTCTCGAACAGACGTACCGGTGAAAAAAATATAATAGCGCAACATAACTTAAAAAATGTAGCATGAACTGTTAGTATATTACTTCGAAAGGGCTACCACATTGGAAGTAACATTAAGGAATGAAACTGCAATCGCATAATATAAATAGCTGCTATAAATGAAATAAAATAACTTTATGGACCATTTTAATACTGGTGCGTTCTTGAAGCTGGAACTATTGTATAACAATAATAATTTTATTAGACTGCAATAATACCCAGCGCTCATATAAAATCTAAAGTGTAAAAGATATATTTCGTAACTTTTACTGGCGTTCGTCAAAATTGTTTACGATTTGCGAGTCATCCGCTTATTTGCAATATGTGAATCTAATTTGAACATCGTAGTATGTATGACGCGACTCCTCTAGGTCGTAATGGAGAAGACCTCGACCTAATTCCACGTCGCGATGAACTATTGAGTCCATTCAATATTTCGAATGATTGAGGCGATTGGGACGCTTCCCAAAATAAACCTTTGACCGCAATCGTCACTTTGACGCGGAATTAGAATGAGAGATAAGAAATCGTAGGAATGTTAGGTAGAACAATCAACTTAATGACTGTTTCAGAAAATAATAATTATCTTATTTACATTAATACTTATATCGCAATTCCTATTTGTACTTCTGAAAACTAATTTAATATGGAAAATCCTAAGTATAGTGATCCTTAGTGCAAGCAAATAATGTTTTATGTCAGTACTAATATGATAATAGTGACAAGAGATACAACGTAGCGTGTTCAGTAGACATCTAGCTGATATACAAGTAATCAGTTTTATAACGGTTCTATGTCAAGGCCGACACTGACATTGATCATGTCCTTTTTGGTTATCGTCAACGACTATTCTTGAGTAACGTAAAAGGAAATAAAGAATATATAAAAAAATTTTGCTATTTTATATCACTATTTATATTCTACGCAGTATTGAGTTTCAATAAAATGAAATAATATTTATTGTTTTTTTTGAAATGTTACATGAAAAGTCAAATTTTTAAACGTATATCGCGAAACAAATATTGAAATCGAACAATTCGATGAATAAGAAAAACATAAAAGTAGACATATAAACAGCTTTTTACCATAAACACCAACGCATGCATTTAAATATGTAACTGTCGTAAATTATATCACTTATTTTATTATTATGTGATGGGCAGAATAAATCTGTTTTATTTGAGCCATCACAGCTCCGCTGAAATCTTATATAGATTGGCTTAAGTGATTCATGTAACGAATTATTTCATGGCTGGTTCGTTCCGCAAATTAATCAAAGACGCTCTATAAATTATATTTCACACTTCGCGGAATTCGTAAGCCCGACCTACTGATTATTCGACGTGAATCACCTTAGATTACAGCACATTACAATATTAATTCAAGGAAAGGTATTAGATGTACGTACAGGAAAATGCGCGGCGAAGAGCGACAGTTTGTGGCAAAAGGTTTTCTTATCTCTCTCGTTTGTTGCCTTTTGGTTACGAAATGGTTTGACGTGATAAATGGATTTGTTGAGTCTGAATACCAAATGAGTCCCTACGCGTTTTGTTCTATATTCAGCGCCTACAACAACAGACTGCGTCGTTTTATTAATCCTTGATATTTAAAGAACAACAACGACTACTTTTAAAGTTGATTGCTGAAGGGCAATTAACTCGTACCTGAGGTAATTTATTATTTGCATACGCATACTAATACGTGCGAAATGAATTCA
Organism: Phocides pigmalion okeechobee; assembly: GCA_018251015.1. Lineage (NCBI taxonomy): Eukaryota > Metazoa > Arthropoda > Insecta > Lepidoptera > Hesperiidae > Phocides > Phocides pigmalion. The sequence continues at coordinate 34,103 of DWON01000288.1, read as the reverse complement.
GACAGGAACATTATTGTGACAGCTCCTTGACTGGTCCGTGGCAGATACCACGAGTCTCTGGAATTCGTGCCAATTTATCTGAAAATAGCGTGCTAGGATAGCAGAGTAACAGAGTAATTTGCGTTTGGCATATGAACATAATATATGAGTTATAATATATTTTATTTATGTTGGATCTATTTTCCCATTAACCGTGAGAAGACCATAAGTACCTTGCCACATACAATAAAGCAGTTTGTTCAACGATTAATGGTTTGTTAACGTATTTCAATTTACGGCATCATTGAATACTTAGCACGTCCAATCATTACCCTAGATACTGTGAATAATGTGCACTCAGTAGTTATAGAGTATACGTTTTATGGATATGTTAAAATTTAATCATTTTAATTTAATGGTGATTTGCTCTATTAACTATATTGACGTTAATTGTGCTGTAATCAAGGTTGCTCATAAATCGCTTTAGAGCTGTCGTTTTCTTCTTTTTAACAATTTGAATTAGATATGCTTGTTACTTTGATAAGGTAACTACATTGAAACAGATATTAGTTTTGGAAAGAGAAACGATGCCTGCAAGTCTACTTGTTGACCGATATCATATTTTGCTTATCAACAAGTATAAACTACAAGTATTTTATTAAAGTAACATGAACTCTTAAATAATCTCATTTATTAATATAAATTTATTTGTATATTACTTTTAAGTATTCCTAGTAGTTTGGTATTACTCCTGATAATCAATCAGAGAGTCTTTGAGGCGACGTAACTAATTAATTATCATAAGAGATGGATGTTTATTGTTACAATATATCAGCTAGTCTAAAGTCGTCTCTGTCTGTCTGCAACTAAATGAACGGCAGATAGTAAAGATTCGCAGAAAATTAGACTGTTTACACCATTCGTTATCTACATATATTTGTACGTCAATGCTTCCTAAGGGTTATACATCCATATGTGAATACTTATATAAGACTGGAGTTCAATGTTCATCAAAAGGTTTGAAATTGAATTTCCTTTTCCGCTTATTCTAGCTTTAAATCGTGAGATAGCGTGTCACAATGAAATGAAAAAAATATTTCGTATTATTAATTCGCCCTCGACATTGCCTCCTTTTATGCATAGATAACTTTAAAAATATAATTATCATACTTTTAGGTGAGCAGGAATATTACTTTACTTATCTATGCTTACTATCGAATCTTGAAATATATACTTATCTATGAAATCTTGTATTCCGTTACAACACTAACTACGTCATTACATTAGTCCATAGATTTAGATGTTAATCACTAAATCTATGCATTAGTCAGGGGCTGCGTGTTTATAAACAATTCAAAAACAATTTTAGTTATAGCTCAAATTTATTTCTATAAATATTTCACTGTTACAATTGAAGAACGTATAAAAGATTATTTTTGTAGATGTTATGCAACGAAAAAGGTGAACACTTTTTTCTTCATAAACTAAACCACCAAGTTTTTTTTTTTAATTACGGAAAGCGTTCTCTTTAAACAGATTTTAATGACGCGATGCATAAATATCACACTCGCGTCAACGAGGCTTTTTTAACGCCTACCGGCGTCGCACTGCGTTTTCAATTAGCTTTACTTTTGAATAAATATTATTTATCTACAAGAATAAATATGTCAAACAAACACTTTTATGATATTTCGTATTATAATTAGCATTTTGGTCTTTACATCTAGTCTGTATAGTCGAAAGTGTAAAACCTGTATGTATATTTGTATTGTATTTTATTAGTAACGTGTACATAATCCTATGTCCATGTTACCTTTGTTTAATGAAAAGTAATTTCAGTAATTCATATTCGTCAGCTTATTCATATAGACATCTTATTTAATAAATACAACTTTTCTGTCGGAAGAGTTGCAAACAAGCGTTCAAGCCACCTGCGTTGAATAGTCGCTGCAAGCAAAGGATCTCCAATTTTAGACTGCATTGAAGTCCTTTATGATGTCATCATCACAAAACTGCATGTAAGCGTGGATTAAGATGATATCCGTGCTTTTAAGTATAGATGACAACAGTTCTAAGCGAAAAACAAAAATTTTATTTGGCGTGCCTACGCATGTATGATTTTAAACTAATACTATCGCGGAATTTATACATTTTAATTTTTACCAAGTGCTCACGATTAACGATTCTTGATTTTTAACAAAATTATGTTTCATGACTCGTGGTCACGGCGAAATTGCTGTAGCGGAGGCAATTATTTATAATTGCTAATGGTACATCAATCGATCTACCCTACGTCTAGTTAGTTTTTTTTGGGTCAATCAAAAATTAAAATTCGTTTATCGTGAGTGTCCGGTAGTAAAATGTATAAAAATCTATGAGTTTACCACATATGCATATTGAACGTAACATATTAACCACTTTGTTTTACTGCATCTTGCAAAATCCAATTTAAAAACCTCCGACATAACTCTTTGGAATAAAATAAACGTCGCAGTTGGCATTCGGCAGAAAATTGTAAACTAGCCTCTCCGCGCTGATTACGAATTACGGTCGACGAGATGAGCGCAATTACCGAACTTACGTACTTCGCAGAATTTTGTATTTAAATGCATTCTTCACTTATATTTCTTCAATTTAATACGTACATACCTAATTTAGTAATTTACCTTACCTATGTTCTGTTACCTCTTAAAACGTCTATTACATTTTAAAGGCGGACAATATAAACTTGTTAGTTATTAAATATCATTGAGCAATTAGTAACATGTGGCTTCATGAATATATAACACTAGTATCTATCAAACTTACAGAAAGAAAATATTGTTAGGCAAAAATCGAATTGTGTAATGTATATTTTACAAAATATAGTAAGTTACAGTCAGATCGTTCAAATAGTATTCTTGTGATGCAGTAAGGACAATACAGTTTTTATTCTTTCTATGGAAATTAATGACTGTTAGAATAACTTAAAAAAATATATGTCTATGTTCACATGTGTAAACATAATTTCAGCTTTGATTCCCAGACGGACGTGACATTTCTATTTATATACAAGTATCCATGTTACTTATTACACAAAGAATTCTAGTGTGAGGTCTGTGATTGTAGATTACTAGAGAACACACACACAGCTAGGATTCTCAACAACAAAATATTTGATGCGGTCAGCAACATTGTTATGAAATATGAAGAGTTCCAACTAAGGAATGTGTGATGCGTAAGTCATGTGCAAACAGTCTGTCATCCTAATCAGTCTAGGTGCGTGCATCAACGCCACTCTAATTAGCAAATGACGATGCGATTGTGATCTCGCTAATAGTATGCATCGATGGCTCGCTTCTATATGTGGATATAGCACAAGTATGACAAAGTCATACACTTGCATTTATACGAAGTAATATATTCTATGTAAATAAAAAATAATGAAGTTGCCGTTTTTTGTTGTTTGTTTTTAATGGCTAACTTACTTACCGAATTGATTCCTTAAAGTTTACTTAACTAAAACTAACTGAGTAAAACTAACTTATTAAATTTTATTTTAAATTTCCATCTAGACACATAACTACCTACTCGTCTTATAATTATCATATGCATAAGTTTATCATATCGAATAGAGCAAGGTCGCCAGAGTCATTCTTGTATGTATTGGAGCAGAACAATAGAATTACTCTGGAACTGGAGAGGCAATATTGTTTGGCGCATTATGCACGTTTAATAGTGCAATGAGTAGTAACGTTGTTGCCAACGACACCTTTTACGATAACTCTATCCTTTATAATTTTATGCCTTTCGTGACTTTACACTTTTAAGATTTGTTAGCAACATTCTGTTTCGCAGGCGTATCTGACATGAGACGAAAATTTACTCGGAAAATTTAAATTAAATTAACACAAATATTTACGCGCATATTGAGAATTCATAATATTTTTAGAGGTTGAAATTGAAAATTACTGTGATTACTAATTTTTTATTATATACTAATAAATTACTTTGAAATACCTAGTAAAATTATGAATATGAATGTAAGTTTGTTAAAAGAAGGTATTCTGGAAAATATGATTGTTTGTCAAAAAAAAAAATTAAAAATGTAGATATTGCAAAGCCTTCGAATTAATATCTTATTGACAATAGCTTCAGCTGTTTTATTTTTTTATATTTCATGTTATTTTGTTCTGTCACTTAAAAGCAATAGTAAAACTATTTCAAATTTTGAAGTTAGGTACCAGTTTATTCTGTCAATTTTTACTTGCTACAATGATCTTTGACATTTATTTAAAAATAAAAAATAAAGGTAAAATCTAGTATTATTATAAAAGTGTGTATTTATTAATAGAATGTTACAAAATATTTGCCGTATCGTATAGAACGTAATTTTATCTCAATTTAATTTCCTTGTTATAAGTAATTTTATACTGACCTTACGTAAATCAATTTATAAGCTTCAATAGATAAACGCGGAACCTTTACAACTAAAACGTGTAGTAGATAATAGTCTTAAGTCGTAGTAAAAATGATCTAAACATAACTTTACATATTTTTAATGCAAATAAAAATCCTTTCTGGCGGCAACATTATTATAGAATCCTTCTGTTATCTAGCAGACTTCCCACGAATATAGAGATATAAAATCGGTTTTAAATATATAATTAGTACAATTGCATAAATTAAAATATAATGTTAAAATACTACTGAAAACAGATAAAATAAAAAAGGTGAGATAGGTACTTCATATTAAACTAAGAAAAATATAAATTGCTAATTCACAGCCAATTTTTTTTTCATTAAAGAGGTTTGCATCGCTAATATTTACACTATACAAGACCGTAAAGGTGCATTCAGGAATATTATCTGTGTCAAACATGAAATAAAAAATGGTTTTTGTTGACAAATATTGTTTACATGTAAGTAATCGTATAAGCAAGCCACGGATGCAACGAAGTGTTGAATAATTTTTTATAAGTTAAGGATTCCGTTTTCATTTCTTGCATATCGTTATGCATATATCATAGTAATATGGGCCAAGAATTTGCCCGAACGAACCGCATAAGCAATCTGACGCGTGTTCTATTTATAGTGCACTAGGTCTGCCGCGACATGCACTCATCAATGAATTTAATTATCTACTAATTAATACAGTTATAATGATTATAACTTATACCACTATAATTATAATTTCATATTTTGAAATATTCAATATGTAATACACTATTTTATTTATACAATAAACTCACCTCGCGCTGTTGTTTTGCACAATTAAATCAGCGACTTTGTACTACTTATATCTGATTTTGGCAACGACTGCGCAGAGACAGAAAATGTTTTCTTTTTCTGTTTTGCGAACTATACTACGTATCTTTCGGTCTGTTTTGAGACATTTTTGATGCGAGATAACGTAAATAAAAGGAAGCGGAATTTAAATTGCTAAGTAGATATCTACATATATGGTAGGTATACCTACATTGTGGCGTTATGTTGAGTAAAGTAGATGTGCAAACACATGAAAACTTCGATTACATATCGCCTATGTTACATGAACATAATATTAACATTAAACATTGAATCGACTTATCGAAAAACCTACCAAGCCAATAAAAGACTGTTAAGTGAAGGTTTGTTTAATTTGCTTATTATCTAAACATGTCTCACTATAACATAACGATACTTTTCTATCTCTAATGAGAATAATAAAATAATTATATAACTAATTCAACTACATTGATTTTTACATTAAATTAACCTAAAATACTTAAATTAATTATACATCAAAGCGGAGACGTTTCAAATGATTGAAAGAATATATGCATAATATAATGTTTCCGATGATTTCTATATGGCGATTTGAATTCTAGGTATTCGGTGAAAATTATTTTATATTAGAAAATATCATTTTCCTTTTCATTTGAAAGCGTTTAGCTACTTACTGTACAACTTTCAATACTTTGATACGTACACCTAACCTAAATATTACGTAGAAAGTGTAGTTAAATGGAATTTAAATATATTTAAAAGATTTTAGAGGCTGACTGTAATTTATAAAGTAATATTTTTTCAATCTGAGTATTCCTGAATCCAATTTGGACGAAACTTTCAGGCATATATACATATATTTTGTATGCCCTGGTAATATTTACGGATTCTGCGTACAAATTTGAAAAGTGCATACGGAAATATATGTAGACGAAGCCGCGCGGGAAACTTGTATTAGATATGGTGATTAGACTGGTAACATAAATCATGTTCTCAATTGACGGTGTTTAATGAGTATATGTATGAGTGTACTTTTTAAACGGTTTGCTGCAACTTCTCATCGCATCATCCGACAGTTGGGCTTAATTGAAACATTGCACCTAACCCGTTTTTAGAAAGTTTTGGACGAATGCCAGCACTTGTTCTGAATAAACGCTTGTACGGATTTTTAGTTCAGCTGGAAGGTCAAGGTTATTTAATTATGTGATTAGCGCCATACCTAAGAATTTGTCAAATGCTGATTTGCGGACAGCTTACTCTATAATGTTATGACAACATATAGTTCATAGTCTACCCAGACGATCTGTGTCTACTCCAATATAATTTCAGATTTGCATTTTGGTTGCGGTTTTAGTGTAGTAACTGCATTAAAGCTGTTAGGTGGTTGCGCAGTTTCTTTGCTGTGGTTTGCAATTCCAAACGGAATCTGACTGTTTAAACCCCCTAGTGATAAGTGATCAACATAGACAAAAAATACAACCTAAATCAAATCTAAAATCCGATTTAAAATTCGACATAGATCCATTACTGCTAATTACACTGTTCTTATAAGTGTGACCAACAAATACATCTCTCGGCGGTGGTGGACAGTGGTGCGTCACCAATTGAAGTATGGCTCTATCGCCTATAAAACACATGTAAATACGTGTCGCCTACTATGAGTATGTGTACATTATGAACCTAGCAGTAAAAAGTTTTCATTACGCCCAGCTGCCTGTTTATACAGTGTCGTAAACGTTGAAATCGTATTAGGAAGTCCTATAGCGTATTTCCCGAAGTTATGCGAGACAGTAAATCTAACATAGCGCTGCCTCTGGCCATAACCCATCCAGTTTATTATTGTTCGATGATTAATAGCACCCATACTACATGTTCGATACGTCATTATTGGCTTCCGTTCTTTTCTGTTAAAAACACTAGATTTTTAGTTCCAAACATTGCAACGTCTGCATTTTAACCTCGCATATTTCTAGTCTATGTAAATAGATTCAGTTAATCCAAGTCTGAAATGGTTTGCTCAGGTTTAAAAACGACTGTTTACTCAGTAAATAATCGGTAGCTAATTGAAGAGTTTTAAAATCTTTAAAATATGTCTGTGTATTTTAAACTATGTTTATAATGTACAGAACGTTCAACAGTAGATGTTTATTCAAAAATATTTTCTATTTTGTAATATCTTTTTCCTAAAAATATAAACACGCACATATATTATACTTACCTACACATATAGTACCGACACGTTAACACTACAAATGCTAGTTAGTATTTTAAAACACGATCTAGTCTTTTTAGCCTAATGTATCCTAAAATAATGCTAAACAGATTACTGTTACTAAAAGCAAATGTACTGTTATTAATAGCAAATTTACGAATATGATATTTATATATTATGATTAATTAATGAATAAAATTTAGATGCGTGTTTGTAATACAATAATTATATCTTTTTAATAAGTTCATGTGACCGTATGTATCCTACATACGGTGTGAGGCAAATGCAATTTTTAAAATATTTGTCATTCTATTTGTCTGAAAGGCTAAACCAATTTCGACAAGACTTTCACTTTCAGATAGCTGATGTTATAAAAAGTAACTTGGCTATTTTTACACACGAGCGAAATCGCGGGCATTGCAAGTACGTATAACAAAAAAACATCACAACTTACGTCATATGCCGTGTGTTTGTATTACTCTTATCTGATTATGTACACGTTAGCTTCTGTACAGTATGCCCATTATAAATTGGTCCATAAAACTATGCAGGTAAACAGTACACCGTGCTAAACTACACCCAACCTTGGCCGACTAGAGAGCCTGGATCATGTTTTTCACAGGATGTTTACGTAAGGCATAATTTCAATGAAAAGTGACGTTTTTAGACCTCGTAAATTGTACACGATTTTGCAAAAACAACAGAAGCGCTTAGAAATACAAACACTCGGTTAGTCTAATAGTCGATACATCAGGCTAAACGTTATTTATGGAGACTAGGTAAGCAAGTACGCTGCCAAGCATCGCCCGGTACGCAAAGCGAACAAACTAATGGTTATCGCAAACTTGACCTTGACAACGGCAATGAAAACGATGATGAAGTAAATCGTTTACATGTATATTTAAAAAACATCTTGTAGTGATTACGTCATGGCGCATGAATGAAAGAACTACGTTTCTACGACGACCCGGAGAGTCGCCCGTAATTGCGTCTACATCTTTCATCTCATTCCATTCCGCTAATTCATAAAACAGCGACGCAGCATTACACGAAATCAAATAGTTTGTTGCTCTACTCACACTAGAATTCAAACATTTTGTCTCTATCACGGCGACGATTTTACTAGCGCAACATTGTACTTAGTAGCGGATTCAAAGTATTAAATTAATAGATATTGAGAGGTGCCGGGAGGATAAAATATTTGGAATTATGTTTTTTTTGTGAGGAATCTTAAATATATATTATTTTCTACAATTGGTAAGAAAACTGAAAAACATCTCGAGTCCAACTATAACTGATAACCATCCAGATTTTTTCATAAGTTCAGAAAGCCATCAACATCAGTTAAGCAGTTGAAGAAATATTACGAACACACTCATATCTTAATAGTTTTTCCTTAGATTTATTTTTGGTTTTCAAGTTCAAGTCTTTATATAAAAGGTCTAATTACGGGTTCGGAATTCTTATGCCTTTTAATTTTCTCCCTTTATTTCCCTAATATTGCTTTTACTTATTTTCTTTACTGTATTGATACTTACTGCATTAATTTGTTTGTACTGATATCTACATATTACCATTTAGAGAGCGTTTGCTGCCACGAACATAGACGTTATCTACACGTTTTCAAAGTAAACGTACTTACCATTGTTCTAATAACGTTGTTACAGATATTGTAGAACATTTGTTTCTAATGCAACTGTAAGCTGATACTGATTGACAGCTAACATACATTTCGCTGTTCACATCGAATATTGAGTGTACAATTCGTTCTACTATTCATAAGTAATTCATATTTCTTGCTATAATGTTCTTACCTATAGATCGCATTCAATGTTTTCAGTGAGTATAACCTAAGAAATGAACTCAACCCTGAACCCAAAAACAACGACAACGCTCAAAATTAATCATCTCGCATTCGTTTTATTAATGATCCGTTGTAATCGAGCTTAACTGAAAAAAATGTTCGTCATTTAATCCGGCTACCGTTTATTTATGAGACTGCATCTACATTATCGTTTGGTGTGACGCCTTTCTCGAAATCGTCATCGGTCACGTTTATTTCGGGAGTCACAACATTACCCGCAGCACCGTGACCGATGCACGTAGCGTAATGGAGGTACAATCGCGCAGATCCTACGCCAACGCATTCTTGTAATTAACACCAAAATACGGGCACACGTAAGCGTTATAACTTTTTACGCATTATATAATAAATGTGTCATTTCGATGCCTAATCGTTAAAAATATCCGTACTAACAGAATGTTTTCCTTTTCTTTTGTTCGGTTTTCACTATCTACTATATAACCAGTATTTGTAAAAGTAGAGAAGTTTTTTTTTTTTATTAGACGACATACATAACTGAATAAACCTATTTTATTACAATAAAATTATAACAAAAAAAAACCTAAACGCCGGCAAGGCATTTTTATACAAAAAAGTTGAAGTTGTATAAAAAAAAGAAAAGAAGATTAAATTCGTTTAGTATAAATCAAAGGAACTTTTATTAAGTATCAAAGTAAGCAGTTTTTTGAGTTAATGTGCCCACTTTCAAATTTTAGTTTCACAATCTTATTCTAAAGCACTTAAAAAGAATAATTTCAAGACATAAAACCGAACATAATGTCATAAGTTTCTTCTATATTGCAACTTCTTTAAATAAGTTATTTTATCTTGCTCTAGAAATTCCCTTGCTCTATAAAATTTACTCACAAATGCAAAGTCAACAAAGTCAATGGATAAGCCTGTAAATAAATAACCATGGTCATGTCATTGGGTTTTACCGGCGTCTCTGTGGTTCTACTTAAGTGTTAGGTCATTTTACGTAAGTGTTTATAGGGACAGATATTAGGTCACGTAACGTCCCTGTAAATGAATACTTGAGCCAACAAGCTTGTTAAATGAAGATTTATTTAGTATGCTGATTCTTAGGTTAAAGTATTTACATTAAAATGTAATTTGGCATGGAAAACTGAGTGACAAATACGGATAAATGACGAGACAAATGAAATAACCTCTTGTTTTATCTTTCGCTTATTTGTACATGTGTGCAGATATTTCAAAGTATGTTTTTATATTAGCACATTTACATTTACATTTGAATTCATATATATACTATGTGAAATAATAATTGATGCGACTCCAAAACATTTTGCACTAGCGATGGTAAGTGTTATCCTCTTATATTCATTTTTTTAGTCCATTTATTAAGATAAAGGAGTCTTAAAGCACTATTTATAATAATTTGATTCACCTGTTCATCTATGGTAAGACACAAATAAATACTACAGTAAATTTTACGAATTTTGATAATGAAACAAAAAAAAATGAATAATATCTTTATGTCTAAATTATCTCTCATAAATTAATAACTCAAATGCTTCAAACTTGTATTTTTATTCAATGGATATAGCAAATGAGCATGTTGTTAATTTTATGGGAAATGGTTACTGTCGTTTATGGATAACCGTAGCGAACTCCATGTAAACCAGGAGTCTCCCTTGAAGTCAATCACAGAGTATTGTTACTTCTAAAGACTTAGATGTTTACAGAAATTGTAAGTGAGCTGGCCATCACACCTGGTCATCAAAACGCAGCAATTGCTTCACACTTGGCATGAATATGGCGGCGGTACTTCCAAATTATACCACCTTGCAATTTGTAAATAAATTTTATTTAAAATGCTGATTTATATAAACTACGGCTTCGCAGTAATATCAAATGACAGCGTAATAATGACGTGCGTAGTAAACATTTCTAAATCAGTAGTTGTGTAGCTATTATAAATTAATACGTTACTGATTTGAATTGTCTATAATTTAAGCCAATTTCATTGCATTAATTGAAGGCTATAAAACGTTTAACATAAATATTTTTGGCAATAATTATTGTACTCTTACAAGGAGAGAGAAATTTTAATAAATACACCCAAACAAAACATTCAACGAAACTAAAAAAAGACAATTACATTCACATTTATGTAACTGCTGTGGTCGTAAGTTCCAATGCCCTGAATTTGCGGCGATTACGAAATACTTTAAACTCGTTAATAAATACGACTTTGTACCCGTGACTATGGTACATACATATATACGTTACTTAAAATAAATATTACTGTCATAATAAACCGATTACGATCTTTAGGTGTTAACTTGTTTTTAGTGTTGTAAGCCGTTGCGGTCATTTCCTATTTTGTTCTGTGATATCATAAAAGTGGTTATACGTAGTCTTTAATTATCGGTTTATAGATGGTTTAATCAGCAGTCTTAGTTTATATTTGCAAATTGTATTAGATGAATACTAACTTCACATTTGCACATTAATTAGATAATACTAATTTTGAATGTGTTCATTACAACGAAGCGTTCATAACTCTATGGAACTGTTGATTTTTTTCGTCAAGATAACCAAAGACGAGCATAGAATCCTAGAATAGATCTTATCCATAAAATTTTGAAAGGTAAATTAGAAGGAGTTGCTCACGCTTCATTTTTAAGACGCTTTTGTTATACATATTAACACCCTCTACAATCGGACCCACAGCTTACTCGAATAATACGCATTAATGTTAGCGTGACATTCCAGATCTCATGGATTGCGTGCCGTTAGTGAATATAAACATATTCTTTACTAGTAAAAAAATTTGCTCCCAGGTGTACTTGGACTCATTTCGCATGTAATTATCAGACATTAATTTTCATTGGATCACCAATCGACAGCCAAGGGCTTTAACGTGACAAAAAAGTTTTTTTAATTAGTCCAAACCTAGTTGGGATATACTGTAAGATACACAAGATTCAAAAGATATTAGAGCCGTTAGAGCTCGCCCGAGGCGGCACCACCGCAACCCTCATAACCCGCCGTAAAGCAACATGTTCTTCATGTATTGTGTTTCGGTTGGGGAGGTGTGGTTGTCGGATAAACATTACTGGAGGCGACCATCTAAGTCCTCAAGAGTAGGAACGCATCCACATCCATCTTTAAATAGGATTTTTGTTCTATTTAAGATTGGACGTGGTTGTCCATGGGCTGCAGTGACTACTTAACACCAGGTGGCCTGCATGCCCGTTTCTTACTCATTCATAATAAAAAAAACACGTTTACACGTTTTAACAAAAATTGGGGGAACCTTTTGAACATGAAAGGAGACAATGAAAGTTGGGTTACTCACAACAAAACTTCGATTTTGTTTGTAGCGGAGTTAATTTTCCAATACTGAGAATTTACATCAGTACCATGACATCACGGAATGCAACAAGAGCCAATGTTATAATTATACTATTACAGTGAAGGCACGAGTAGGCGAATGTGCGATGAGGCGAATCGGCGTCCAAAAGCCGCGTTCCATTGATTTTGGTCATGATTCAGCTTCTGGCCGTGCTCCACGTTTGTTAAGCTTTCATCGGCTCTATAGAATGTCTTTGTATCGTCTGGAATGAAACTCCAATTTAAATAACATCTGCAAGAAGTTATGTTTTCTCATCCAGTTTTAACATCCGTGTCCCATTATCTTACGTATATTTCTGTATTTAAAAAAAATAATAACATTAATATATAAATAATAATATGCAAGTATTCTGGGACACTGTACGAGTATATGCTTTGTCATAGTAATTTCGTAATGTCAATATAAAGATTGTTGGCGATATAACATTAGTCTTGCAGTGTATTTTTGCCATGCAGATAGAAATTATTTTTATATGCGACATTATCCGATTTGATACTTTGTACGCAACAAAATGCATGAAATGTGCATAATAACGTAAAAAGTGTGCAATGTCATTGTTGTTTGCTCTGTTTGCCAAAATGCCATAGTGCCATCTGGTAAAATAAAAACACTATAGAGACATTATAATAATCTCCTTAACATTCGTGAAAAAATAACGCAATAGATAAAATAATAAATCCCTCAAAATGATAAAATATATCAAAATACCAAACGGACATTTTTTCCATATATATATGAACAGTATTCTATTAGAGTAATATTTTCACATGCTAAACAATTGTTTGTGATGTAATTCGGCTTACTATCAAACCATGGAATATGTAGGTCTATGTTAACATCCATCTTATTCAACATATTATCTTACCGAATGAGGTTTCAAACGAACAGACACCATTATGGGATATTGCACAGTAATGGTAATAAATCAAGCCACAGCCCACCGTAGCTGCGTTTATGGTGTTTATGGTGCACAAACATATTCAATAAATTATATAGCGATGTTTGTATATGTCAAACCATACAATATGAAAATAGTATAAATATAAATTGACGCTTCGCGTGGTACAGTGGTCACTATATGGGTCTTCGATTTCAGCCAGATATTTGAATGGTTTCTAGGTCTATTCAAAAAATAACAATGAATAGTTTGTAACACTAGGGTTCCTAACAAATAGTTGCGTAATAATAGGCGTATGATCTTGGGGATCTATACTAGCACAGAAGAAGGCCTCCGAGGAGTGGGTAGAAATCTTCCATAGCCAAGTATCTCTCCCGATATCCCCCGTAATAAAAAAAAATCTTAGTACTCTTAAACTCTGATTTGTAAAATTAAACGGTTATAACATGCGCAAATATACTCGTTATAATGATTATAATCATTGCACGTAAAAATATTTTTAAGTTATGTTCAATTAGGTGGAGATATGTGGATGGTTAAAATTGAAAACAAATTTAAAATATTGTCTTAAAAATGTACACTAATATCTGCACATTGTAATTGTCGCAAGGCATTTAGTTTAAAAGAAAGAATTGGCACAAGATATTTCCGAAGACGCGTCTACAGTTACGCAGTTTTCCATAGAAAGCAGGACGAAAACAAAGGATAATTAAAATTAAGTGTCAAAATACCAATACTAGAAAGTGTTAGAATGTAGAAGAAAGTCACTGTTGCCATCGATCTATCACCCATCTTATTACCATAGCATACGAGCATTACGGGCTCGTGGAGTAAGCTTGGGCTAGGCATCTTGTATTACCGTTAGCGGCAAAGTGGCGCCTGCGTACTAGTTCGTGAAGTATTCTGCAAGTAATATCAAACTCATATTCCACGACGGCATGCAATATTCAACAATTTAACTAATGTTATGCTCTCTGTTTTCTAGTAACCGTAAGAGACTGTATGTCTCTTGTAACAATTAGATTCAATGCAGATGTTAAGGAACATCTGCATCGTATGCAAGGATAAACGGACTTTAAATCATTTTGTTTAGATCTAACTTGCCGCAAAGTTTTTCATTTGGTAGCTAGGTCATTGCGCACGCGATTCGAATGCAGTTACCTGCCACTTGCGGCTATATATCGGATATAAACATTCATTGCTTTATCAAAACATACTTCAACACAATAAGTGTTCAGATAAACTATGTTTCCATCATTGACTATTAATAATAATGTTATTACTTTAGACGAATATTGAATGAATAAATAAAAGACAATTACATAACAATCACTCCCAAAAAAACTTAATTCATATAAAAAATAAACTTATCGTAATTCCCATTGAAGTAAAGTTTATATGCGTATTAGAAATTCATTATTACTTTTACGGTGAAAAAGGCATTGTGAGTAAATCTACACATTTCAAAGCTCTCAATAACATGCACAAAAATGTGCAGTTTGCTCATTCGCACTTGCCCAGTGTGGAGCTAAGCCTAAGCCATTGTTCTAGAAAGAGACTCGTACTGGGATGATGAAGATGATTAACCTATAATAATAGTTTTGGGCACGCTAAAATCATGAGAGAGAACGTTTTACACATATCAAATAAACAAGATTGAGCGTTTGCCGGCGCCCAGGCGCCCGGTGCCCGGTCTCGTGTATAAATCGTAGTTTTACGTGGGCGGACACAATTGTCGGTTCCTTCACACAGATGAACACGCCTAGCATGACGAGCGGCCCTCAGGGAAATCCTTATCGTGAGATTGTTTTCTTTATAAAAAAGAGAAAAAAGATTCTATTACTCTTTGTGCCTACATGATAAACATCATCTGACTTTATTTGATTTCGTATTGCCTTTGAATTACGTCTTTGATCGGGAAGCGGAAACGATAAACTGAAATATAAATGTATCAAAATGATGCGGCTTTTGTATTTAGATGTATTATGCAATTTAACATTTCTTAACTTGAGAGAAATCAATAAGCAATTGTAAGTAAATGAAAATAAGTGAACTTACTTCAGCTGAAAGTAATATAATATTTTTAATTACAAAACATTGGTAATTCAGATATTACATATTGCTGTAAGAATTGTCTTGAATATTCGTACTTTTGTAGTATTCGCACTTCTTAAATTTTGAAACATGGAAAGAAGTAGACGCGTATTTTTTTGATTCTGTATTAAAAATGTACTATATTTTAGACTAGGACATGTTCTTTACTACTCTTTTCCATGAAACTAACTACTTACTACTCTTTTAAAACAAACAAGTAAGGCGATCTTTGCCATATATAGTTTAAAATGCAATCAGACATGATACAAGTCATATTACATAATAATTCTAATTACTTACTCAAATAGCAAGCGTCCCAGTTCGTCAAGTAGCATAATAGGCACCACAACTAACTCCATATACGCCGAACATTATATTATCATGTACCACAAAACAAACGAAACATAACCAATGAGTTGCTAAATAAAATCATACACATAAACCAATTTACCTTTTAAGGCAGTTGTACTGCATATAGTGAAGAAATAACTACGTTACCAAGAATTTGGAAGTTACGTAATTTGTGATAAATATTTTATAGTTATAAAAATAAAAGTATGCGTTACTTTTTCATATTGTTTTTGTTTATACATACCTATATTAAACCGACGGAAACGAAAAAATCAACTTAACAAACTGCATTTGCATTCATATGCTATTTATTTAAAACGCCAATTGTTTTTATTGCCAATCGTGCTCTAGATTCGTAAAATACACAGTAAATTTGTTATTTCTTATAAATATACGATTTTTAAATCTGCACGATTAGACACATGCCACCTGTGCTATAGATGGACCCATTGTTCATCATTCCGACGCCGTAACCTGAGCTCTGTGCACTTGCGGCTAGGCAGTCTACATTCGAGATCGAAGTCCACTTTACCATCGATATTTCCTAACTATATTGAGTTATGAAAAAAAAACTAGCATTTACCTTTTCAAATTATTGATGTATGAGTTTTAATTTTCATATGTTATATATGTGTATTTTTCTCTTCTTTAACGGCTTGACATTTTTTTTATATTTAAGGCGTGACCTGGATGTTTCTCCAAATATTTTTCATCCTTTTTTTGTTCCTTAAAATTAATTATTTTATACCAACACCTCGCAATATTTTTAATTTAATTTGTGGTGTATTAATATGTTATGTAATTATATTGTAGATTCACAATTGAAAGAAAAACCTTACTATGTTACTACTCTCCGCCCGGTCATTTTATCTGAATAAAGTTGAAATACAATATAAGAAAAAGTAACTTGTGGTTTTATAGTGATTTTATATAGAAATTTTATAATACAACTATCCCACGTTTTCCTAAACCTTCCTGTCAAAGTTCCGCGTTTATTGTGGTCGTGAACCCGATCGATAAAGCCTTCGCTCGCAGCCCGCACCATGGAATTAAGATAACATTTTTATTTGCTTCTAATTCAATTCGTAGAACGTATATCTTTATCTCTACCACTTACATTCACTTCGTCATAGTTCACAGTGTTACGTCAAACCAAGGAATTCTCACGCATGAGTTCCGATGCTTCTAAAATACCGTGGACTTTATAAGGTAGTTGACAAGTTAATCGATTAAATTTAAGTATTAAGATACAAGAATTTCTAGTGTTGTTTGTTTACTAACGACATTTTTTAAAAGTATGCAGAAGCTGATAATGATACATAAAGACAAATTTTAAGATCATATAAATATTGATACAACATATTTTATTACCATCCAATATACAGCGCCTTTAGTTGCTAAGTATCTTATTAAGTTAACCGTATGGCATTTATCTACATGTCTGCTACATGTCTCTATTGGTTGTTAAATTCCCATGTTTGACACTTAGTTAAAAGTATATAATAACACACAAAACACATCTAGGCAAAGATTTATATAACTAAAAATTTTATTAGAGTTTTGTAACGAAGCCTATTACTATTTGCCTTTAAAATATTACACGTTTTTTTTATCAGAATAGTCATTTGAAACTTTCCTAGAATTATATATGACATTTATTTTAACAATAGATTATTGGTACCTACGGAACCTTTAGTACGCGAGTGCGATTCGTAGAAATATTAATTAATATTTGCTTTATCTCACAATATCTCGTTTTTATTGAGTTTTCGAATTTATTTTTAGGAAATTAAGATCTAATAAGGAAAATGTTTCTGCTTCCAGCGAGGTGCCACACACCCATTTCCGGTGTGAAACAATTCTTGCTTTTCGATGAAATGCTATGATTGCCGACTTACTTAGAAATAAGATGACCATCCTAGTCAGAACCAGCAATAAATCTATAGTCGACATCAGCTAGAACTTTTATTTAGTAGTATTTATATGTACCATCAACTGTTCCTTTAGTACTTTAGTTTTATGAAAAAAAAAACATAAAGCTTATAATTTTTTTATGCAAAATTTAAAGGAATGTGGTAGACTAGTAATTAGTATGATACTATCATGAAAGTATCAATTAAACAACGGAAATGCTATATCTACTTATTATATCTGATAAAAATCTAAGATATGACATATTTAAAATATCACGTATTGTAACCTACATTAAAAACAAAAATAAATTAACGTTTCTACACGCTTAGCTATATTAAAATTCACGGTGTAATGGGTACCAAGGACACAGGCAAACAACCAGACACAGAACATATAACTAAAATGAATTAAATATTTGACCGCACTTTACATTACTGAATGTTAGGGACAATGGTCAATTGGTAACTTTGTATGGGTAAGTGGCGGTAAGTTTGGTTCATTTCTTCATAAACTTATTATTGTCCCACTTTTGAATGCAGGCCTCCTTCTAGAATGACAAGGTAAGGTTACCCACCACGCTAATAAGTGCGGATAGGCCAACTTGATTGGCCAACACACCATTGAGAACTTCATGAAGAGCTCTTATACTCTCCTTACGATGTTCTCCTTCACCATTAAAGGAACCGATGATTGATTTTGTAATACGCACATAACTTTAAAACATTAAAAGGATCTGTCAGGGAGTTGAAGCCCCGAACCCTGCGCGGGAGGTAGGAATTTCATCCACTAGGCTATAATTGCTTCATTCCATTCATTAAGTAATTGTTTCCTGCAATCATTTTAAAATACTAAAAGGGGACATTTAGTTATAACTATAAAGTTGTTTAATTAATGCGGCGTAAACAAGTCAATATTTCCTACTAATTGTTACAGAGAAGCACGCACCACGCATACAAATAAATTGAATGAGCGCTGAATGTATTTTCCAAATGTCATCCAATGTCTGAATATAAGTAAAGATTACTGTTGGAATATCCAGCGGTATCATGTATGGACTATGGACAGCGGTATCTTGTTGACTAAATTGAGTCCTGGGCTTTTACAAATTGTTACATACATAGATGTGTCATGTCCTACAGTAGGTGGTCAGCGGGGTATGAAAATGTGTATGTTGAGTTCACGTGTAAAGGTCCTGAATTAATTTATTAATTGTCTATGGAATTACTTCTTAGTTGTTAACTTCCTGAAGTCGATATCGGAGACTGGGTACAGTCAGTGAAAGTCACAGTATAAAGGAAATCTAAGGATAGGCAAATCTACTTTAACCTATACAAAGTACAGTTTTGATATTGTATATAAAATGTAATAATTATCTTAACAAACAATGAAATGAGCTCAAGGCATGCAATAAGAGTAAACGAAATAAAGGACAATAAAAAATAATACATGATATTTTTTCAACGAAAAAACCGGCGAAACCGGCCATTTTTGAATCGAGTACGACCTTTGTTGTTGTCTCTTCGTAGTTGTTCGTTATCATATAAACGAAGACCGCAAAAAAACTGGTAAAGTGTTAACTTTCTTATAGCAACAATAGATTTGATAATTTAATTCAATAGAATTCCGTCTTTCTAACACTTATAGGACTAAAAACGAATTACTTTTGATTATGTGTATTTTATATTCGTTGTTGCCGCGACTTCATCCACGTGTATTTTAAAAGAAAGAAAGATATTGTCTTAGTCCACAGGTTACAAAATAAAGTAACAGTTATTTATATTGGCCAAGTCCTTTTCACGTAATTCAGTGACAGAAAAAGATTAACAAAATGTGGATTAAGTTTCGATTATTTTATTCTTAAGAATAAGACTTCTCTTATATTATTTAATCAAAATTTACGCCGTACTTGGAATTTTATTCTATATGATGAAGACAGAAGACTATAATATTTCATATTATATACGGAAGAAATGGATCTTGGGACTAGGTTCGTGATTAACTTCTTCCGTGAGCAGGGTCACAATCAGAGGTCACGACGCGGTAAACGTGGATCTTACAGCCAGAGACTAAATTTCTAGCAATGACCTTTCTACTATTTGAAGTTACTCCTTTGTGAAGTTCGTATTATTTTATTTCTTTGTATCTTAGAACTCCCGTAACTCTGAAACTATCACTCGGATTTCAATGCTAGGTAGCTCGGGATATTAGGACGTTGGTGATACTGAAAATATTTTTATTTTTATCAAAATATGTAATTAAATATATGTTTTGTATGAATCATAGCGCAACGCTAATGTTGTATAAACATTAAAGATGTTTAAATAATACAATAAATTATTGCGAGAAATCTTATTTTCCCTCCCCAAATTACAATAGCAAACTTAATATTTTTACTACTTTCCTTAAATTACGTTTATCCTTCTATCGTTTCTCTACACAAACCCTAAACCTTCAATCTATTGGATTTCATTAACGAAACTAGCATTATAAATTTTTATACAATTATCAAACCATTTTTCATTTTAAAATTGGATTATTTGTTATTTAACTAGTAGAATGATGTCGATACGCGCTCAAATAAATCTTTCAGCGTAGCCATTATGCAATAAAACTGTTTGATTAATCAATAGAGCAGAGTGGGTCCTGCCACCGCGGCCTAACGACACATTTCCTCCAATGCTGGCTCTATTGCTGGTCTTTGCACTCTGAATTGCGGTGTACAGTGTCACCGGGGCTATAAACTCATAGCGCTATAAATAAGATGTTTATATATCAGATTAGCTTGAACTTGTGATTTTCCCGCGAAACATATGCTTAGATACTTGCGATATAAATGTAAAACATTGCATTCATGGGCAATTATCTTAATTGTAATTATTTTTGGACATTGTTCAGTTAAAATATAATGTACTGTATGATAATACATAGATCAGGGGAATAGGAAATACTTGTACAAAGTAAATGTAAATTCAATTAAATCAGTAATTTTAGCGTGAATAAAGCACAAAAACATGAAAAAAGGCAACGTTTATAATTGTAACGTTAGATAATTGTAAATATTTTAAATTTCAAGGGTTGAAAAGAAAAATCAAGATATGTGAGGGTTTATCTCGTTGTAAATTTGGGTTCACGTAAAGAAATTTAATAAAATTTTAAGGATTTATAAATGTAACTGCTTTACGATCTATTCTAGTTCTAGATCGATAGAAAATGTAAATCAATATAATGTTGTATATTATTCTTACAGCAAATATCACATCCTTTTAATTCTAGACATTTTTATCGTGTTTTATATAATACCAATAAATTGATTTGATTTGATTATAATTTCACATTAAAACGATATTTATTTGTATATTGAAGAAAACGTTCAAAAATAGAGATGATAATTACTTCACCTTTCATACAATTATTTACCTAACCTCTACGGCAGCCTTAAATTAATGTGAAGTGAAATATTCAAGGACAGCACTATCTTAATTATCATAAAAATAACAATTGTGATTTATTTTGATATATGTTTTATGCCAATCGTGTTGTGGAAATTATGAAAATTTAAACGAAACAAAAAGCCGTTTATTTACTGCTTATTATTCCCGATTGAAGTTTACATCGATCGCAATGACGAGTTGTATAACATCAATATATCAATAACTAGAACAAGTCATAAAATTGAAAGCGCAGTTGTACCTGCAAGTTCGAACCCACCATAGTAACCGTATACGAGGACGCTAACCAAACGCTAACGATGTTTACAAAATGTGTCACGTTTGCTTTACAAGCAAAATTTAGTTGCAATCAACTACATAATACTGCGCAAATACTTCGCAACAAGTAAGAAATGTTTCGGTAACATCATCTAATCAATAAATAATTGTCAACATTGTCAACACAAACTTCACTGATAAAAATGGCTTATTTAATCATGACATCACGCTATAGATTAGAAAATGATTATCAGATTAATAAATTATAACCGTTGTAAAAGCGAAGAGTAATAAACATTATGCAAACCAAGTAAACAAATGCACCTGCACTCGTTGATTTTTCAGTTTCACTTTGAAACTTCCTTTAATCATCCAACGTGGAGGACATACACTGCAATTGATACACTAAATTAGGTCCAATTTGTGTAAAATCAGACTTTGAAGTGTCTATTAAAACGTTCGTCGAGTGCTCCCGCGCAATACCGGCTTCGTGTTGCTCGCGACACGCGCTCCCCGTAGCGGACAATCAGTAACTAAACGTTTGGCTGAGCCGGACCAGTTATTATGCGCCCACAGTTGCCATCAATAACTTCAGTAACACGTGGGACTCGGTATGTTGAGCGACTCGCCGTGATATCACATGCAGGATACGACGCTTATCGGTGGTCCCGAGTAAAAGCTCCATGATTCATCAGAATTAGGTTTCGCATGACATCAGCGAGTTATGCATCTAATGTAAACACGAGATGCCACACGAGCCTTGCGGTCAGCACTTTGAAATTCCTTCTCGTGAACTAACAAGGTGCTCGCACGCAACGCCCAGCCCTTGTCGCTTAACATTTGCAAAATGTTTATCACCATGAAGCAATGTGTGACAACTATTACATGGAAGCCTATACGGCACGCAAGCTGCTAATGCGGTGTTGATTTCGCTGCGGTTTACTTTACCAACAACAAGTACGATAGCCACGAAGAATGTTGCGTAACTTTCCCTCAAACATACACCAGAGAGAATTAATGTATCGTAATTTTCCAAGATGACTAATAAGAAGGTATATTTATTTTCGCACTCTGAGTAACGAATTGTTTATGTTGAAATTTCATAATAATGTACAATTACCAAAGCAGCTATTAATATTAATATTAAATCATAGCAAATGTTTTCTTTAATGAAGGTAATATGATAAGATAATATGCATAGAATAATTCAAAGAATATAATTTCAAAAAGTCAATTACCGTTTTCACTGTTTCAAGTTTTCAAGGTTATATCGTTTTGGTTACATTAAGATATCAGTGATTAAAGGTAAACTAAAGGCAAGGTAACTTAAAAACTCAAAATACAACATACTTTAGAAATATTCATAAATGTGATTTTCGAAAAATTAAAAAAAATCAAATTGACGATTATACACTACTGGACGTGCTTGACTTTGCAAATCTTGAATTTTATATAATCAGTGTTAAATGCCCTCATCTAGCTTATATTGTCGTCCGCATGTACCATTTTCAGTGGCTGGTAGCTTCATATACAGGAAAAGGCGCCCAGCCAACACTGGTCATCGTTAATTCTCTACTATAACTATTTATTGCTTCTGCAAAGATATGTTTATGGCGCTAATTCTGGATATATTAAAACATCAAAGAAGCAACTACAGTATTACTTATTAGAATCCCATAAGCTCTACCACATTGTATTGGCAGAATCATGTTAGATATTATAAACATTGTAATATTGTAGGATTTTAATTTCGATCGTAATAAGCTGTAAAACAATTCTTGTGTTTCGGTTGGAGAATTGTTCTTTCTGGGTACTTTTACAGACAGATAACATCTTAGAAGTAGTAATGGATCTACGTACGCCCTTAAATAAGATATGTTAGAAAATTAATTCACTTTGGGATTGAATATTGATGTTCGTGGGCTGCAGGTACCAAGTCAGGTGGCCTTCATGCCGGATTGCTACTTTTTTAACGTAATTAACAATGTAAAATGATGTATTTGAAACCATACTCTACAGATTACCTCACAAATAATAACACATAACTGCACATATAAGCAATGCTGCTTTGTACTGATAACCTTAAAGTTACTTAGCTCTTTATAATATTTACTCTATTATCAATCAGAACAAGCAAATTTGTCTGAATGTTCATTAAATTGTTCGCCCCAGTTATTTATTTAATAATAATAGTTAAGTCATGGATTGTACTATGCTGGGGGAAAACAGTTACTAAGCTGTTCCCTAAACCTTTTCCAAGTCAACCGTCATATAAATTGATTTACTCATAGAACATAATGCGATGCTGTATATACCGTATATAACATAATTAATTATCACTTCATTTAACAGGTAAGGATGACGTCTTAATGAAACATGCATGAAGAACAGTTCTCCATAAAGTTATCAAAGATTGTGAAGTTTATCAATTCGTAGTTAACCAGTATGCACTCCGAGAGCAGATAGGTGCCCAAAACTGCAAATTCATATTGTTATTATATCATAGCCTATTTTATAATAGTATGAGCATTTTAATCAGAAGCGGTTATTACAACAAGATACTCATTATGCCCTAATCAGGGTTTTACTTTGACGTAAACAATTTAAAAGGATGATTTTATGAATAGTCATAGTTATATATTAAATAAACAAAGCCCGTCAATAGATATGAGACAATTATTCATAGGAAAATCCTATTTTACTACATTGTAACATGAAAACAATTTTGAAAATTCCTTTATACAACAACTTATGTAGTTTGACAGGCGATAGAATAATAGTTGGATGAACGAGATAACACCACTTCTTCTATAATTCATGATGAATCACCAGAATAACCGTGATGCAGTTATAGAGGTGCAGTTTCCTCCTACACTTCCGGCGAAGCGACAATCTTAATCCACAGAAGTCCTTTTGACTCTGGACCAGAGTCCTCTGTATGTTAGATGTAGATGTTCATAGACTACAGCGACAACTTAACATAAGGTGGTTGCATGCAGATTTGCTACCCTTTTAAAACCAAAAAATTTGAATTTGAAATTTGAAATTTGAAAACACTGAAACGTAGTCACGAATTTTATTTACCCATTAGCTTTTCAAAGTTACTTATTTTCTTTTAACCTAATGTTTTCGTTATCGTTTGCCGTAGTCTTTTGTCATTTGTCTTAGTCTTTGCGCTTCGCTTTGCGTGTCGGTGATTGCAATAGATTAGGTAATACCTTAACAGAGAAACTATCCATCCTGCCTCTTACAACTTTAATGGAAACGTATAGTGGTAGTATTCAAGACAATACAGTCACAAGCAGCCATAAAAATCTATCAAATCTTAATATATTAAAAAGCAAACCCGTGTTTGTAAATTTCATATTTATTGAAGAGTCACTACTATTGATATAGATACCAAGCCCAAAATACTTCAATATTTTGTCTGTCTATTACTACGGCTTTACGCGAATAGCAGTAGAGCTATTTGAATAAAAACTTATTTTATTTGTTCTATTTATACTTAATGACTATATAGATATACAGCGTAGTATGTACAGACGTTGCAAATGTATTTTTCCACTCCTTATTAATATTTCCTTCATCTGATAAACATGCAGACGAAGTCACGTTTGCAGCCAGTTTATTGTGTAGCAACAAAATATTTTCGTCTACGAATACCCTTTGACTCGATACTTCATTCTAAGTTTATAGATTGTTTTACTTTGAAACCAACATTGTAAATGTTCATATTATTAGCATAGCAACTGTACGATTATTTGTATGAGTTTAAGAAAAGGTAAATTACCATGAAACTTGTGTAACGGTATTTAAATAACAAACAATGGTAGGATTATTTGACGTTCGCCTTCCACGGCACCATCGTACCTCCCTTTACCTTTATGACAGCAGTGTAGTACTGCTGTGTCCTAGTTTAAGAGGTGTGGTTAGACAGGTTCACTTGATGAACGCATTCTTAGTCTTCAGTGTAGGATTCCTGTTCTATATGGAATTGCTTACAGAGGCAGTGTCCACTTAATATCACGCGTAATACATGCTCATATCTGAATGCCACTTAAAGGCCAATTGAAAAAAAAACAAGTAATAGTTTATGTTGGTCATTTTTAGTAACTAAAACCTCGATTCAATTGCATGTGATAAGTGCATTGATTATGTTTTGTACACGGTGATTCGTAAGAGTACACTTATATAGTCATGTACGTAAATAACCATGAAGAATCTATTATGAGGTTTTTCACGTCAATTTCCTTTTAATTCACTGTACAAATATAAACTCTGGGTACGTTTGCAGGTAATTTTCCCGCTTATCTGTACACGGGACAAGGAGTACTGTTTAATCGTGCAAATACAAAGATTACATGTATCTAATACTTGTTCAGGTGAAGTCGATACTAGCATCTACATTACGCATTACATTACTTTTATGTATGTTTATTATTAGTTTAGTACGTGATAACAGCAATACGTATATATTTACTAAGGTTATCTATTAAACACGGAAATTATATTTTCAAGTATATTTGAATTTACTATGATTTGCATTAAATCTTCCTTAGTAAGTTTTTTTTATATCTGAAAGTACATTTTAAACCCATGCGAGAGTACATTTAAACAAGTTATATGTAAAATAAAAATAATAATTTCATTGTAAACTGCAAAATTAATTCTCAGTGCAAATGTAATTGAAAATATGTGTAGGGACATATCAATTAACTAAGGCGAAGTGTAATTGTATCTACCCGGAAAATTCCACAAAGTTCAGTTAATTGTCAGAGCAGAGGTGCAGAGCGATCATTATATCACAAGTAAGATACTGTTCTTGAAATGAATGAAGATATATATCAGTTAGTGGGTAGAGACTCAGTTTATATACTAATGCATGTAATAACTAATGTTTTCTCAGGGAAGTTATATATGACAATTTTTCCGCTTGTAAAAAAAATTGTTCAGTAAAATACATGCATTTTAGATACTTAAAAAAATATCTAAAATGTATTTATTTTTACTGAATATATTTCAGATACTTTATTAAGTACCTATCTGAAATGTAACGCCTTATACTATTGTAGAAATCATTTTGCAGTGAATGTTATTAGGTTATTATTAAACCTAAGTTGAAAAGTAGTTTTAACAATAAGATAAATAATTTTTAGCTTCAGCTAGTATTATTTATAATAAAAATAGCCCTTTGGTATTGTAAAAGATGACAACGAGTGCAAGGGTTTGAACGATGCAAAAATTACCTATAAATCGCCTAACGTTAGGCCAAACGCAAAAGTTTTATCATCGCATTTCAATCCGTTTTGTTAATAAATAACGTTAAGTTTAAAAATCTACTAGCTTATAAAGTTTGTGAAAAAGTCTGTATCTTACTTCTTATCAAAATATTATTTTGAGTATTCTCAGTACAGCTGTTAACACAATACAGTAGCTGTTTGGCCTGGAGTAGGTTCAGTTAGATTTAATTTGGTCTAGGTCAAGGTGATTTTATAATCGTCTTTGTGTGCGTCACAAATGACACGAAAATATAAGGGTTTTCTTAGCTGTTGACTATGGACCCATACCATCATAATTTTTGACGTTTATTGCAATTGATGTTTAAATATATCATATATGATATTGAAGTAGCAAAAGAGTATACATTCCACCTAAATAAATGATTATTGCCGTCCTTGGACATTTCTAACCAATTCCATATGGAGCAGAAGTTCCAAGTTCCAAGCTGAGCTGGAAATCCAAAATCTCGGACATACAACAAATAAATGTTTCTTTCTTTCTTTCCCTGACAAATAAGTTCCAATTAATTTCGCGTCGCGTGCGCTGTTTGTGGACGTTGCTTGTTCTTATCAATATGGGTCGCGGTAACTTGTGGCAATATTTTCTTTTAAAAACGATGCACCGCTTGTTTACTTAGGAACTACCGTCCTTTGAAGGATGAAATTTATTACAAAATGTTAATTGAATACAAAGTTTTTTTATAGTTATACCTGGCGAATAGGCCTTCTAACTTCATTTGTGGGACGAGACGCATGGATAGTAATAAGATATCAAAAGAATTATAGCTATATGGTCATCGTCACAAAAGACATTTGCAATACAAGACAAATCGCCAATAGATCACCAGCTTTATAGTCAATCCTTGGGTCTATTACTGAATCGGAAGCACTCCTTCGAAATCGTATCAGTATTCGTATCAGATTGCCTGACGATTAAAGCAAGTTAATATTTTTTTCTAATGCGTATATAGTTAAAAAAAACATTGGATAGAGGAGAGGCGTGACAGATATTCCAATTCCTAACCCCTCGGAGTAGGACAGAATACATGTATACAAAGCAATGAATCAGAATGCAGTTTGTTTTTAAAGTAATACTTACACTAGCTATTATAGTCGTTATTGAAACACTGTTCTATTTCTATGCAGTGCGTCAAAGTTATTGTAATACATTTCAAGGTAAGCCTTTGGTCTATATTATTTAAACAATTGCGTTTGGTAAGGAATACTTTTGGTAACATCCGTCTCTCTAGTTTAAAAATAAAGATCACTGTCCTATTAAGGGCCAACTCGCATTGGTAGTCACTGCTTTTTTTAACTCCGGAGAGCCCGCTACTGATCTTCCTCATCGCCGTCCTCATAATACACGAATTCTTCTATTTCGACTGACCTTTACGGTTTTACATTCGTAGATACTTCTTTTACCGAAAAGATGTTTTATTAAGAACAAAAATTACTCAATAAAAATATTGTAATCCCAGTAAAAGCCAAGTAAAAAGTTCATATACCAATTTACTTTCAGAATGACTGATGAAAGTACATAAAGTAATGTAAGTAAAAGAGTGATCAGAGCTAAAATTGCGCCATATACATATGTCCGGAATCAAGGGTACACGAACTCTAAATCCTGGCGCCAATTGAGCAGACTTCTTATTACCAAGTCAAAAACGAATAGAAAAAGTACTCGGCATAGAGGTGTTAAAATGTCGATAAACACACCAGTCACCTTGGGTAAGGTCAATAGCAGTGGTAATGAGTTTGCATCCATATAATTATTGTGTACCTATACATCTATGTTCGGTCCGAGAGATTAGATAACGCAATCATGCGCGATAGGACAAACATCGATTTATAATGCAAATTCATATCTATAGTACAGACTAATGAAAAGAAATAATTGATACGGAAAAAATAAACAAATATAAAATTATTGATGGTCCAATTGTATAATATTCATTTCACACGCAACATGTAGAGAAAACCTATATTTATTTTTTGTCATAATAATCAAATGCCTTGCATATACTCAGCCAGCTAACATCATGGTCAACGCGGCCAATAGATAATTGTAATCTCTATATAACAGATTTGATCACACTTGCGTTGTCGCATCGAAGAAATAAACGACTCGAGAAAGACTACTCTCCTTAAGAAGTTACTCAAACTGTAACTTTGCAATGCTATACTTACTATTACAATAAAAAAGAACCTAAAAAATAAGAAAGAAAAAGCAAATAAGCGTAGTGGAGCCGCCACAGGCAGACGACAAATAATTCCGCTACCGTTAAAAACACAATTATTGCAAGAACGAAGTGAGATATTTTAAGATTATACCAGTCGGCGCCACAACATGGAGCGCCTGCAATCATTTTCACTCTAGCTATAATAGTTATCGATCGATCGACACGATAACTGCGGTGGCTATTGAAGCATTCAATTCAAATATCAATACAACCATTGACAATAGCTCTTAATGACTATAATGCAGGCGAGAAGTAATATTGCACGAGGCTTGATGGCATATATTGTCCTCAAAGACAAGACAATTGTCATTTATCACTATAATGACCGCCTTTGATGTTATCTTTCCGCCATGCGGATAAATATTACATTTAACAGAACTATATGTGCTTACATTGTATATAAACAGACGTAGTTGTTTAAGAGGTTATTAAAATATATATGTTATACGTATATAAATCGTCTAATCCTCTTTGTAAGTCTCCACTGATTACGGCTGAGTATAGAAATACCTTCAAAAAGAAGTAAAATCGTATTCTTTGTCATCGTGTATCATCGTATTGCTCGCTAGTTCGTCAAGATAATATTTATATTGATAAACGTGATACTCCTTACAACTTAATCATCAGTTCTCAGTTAAAATGCGGTTGCACTAAAATACTAGTTAAAGAAAATGACTAACAAACAATGGGCAACGAATATGACAATGTTTAATCATTAAACAACTAATAGGTGAACCGCCAGCGAACCATAAATAGTAATTGAGTAAGAAAATATTTGCTTGTTTATTGATGGTGACATGCGTCATCGGTTCGACTCGGAAGTATACCTCGTGCAAGAACACTTGATCTGCGGCCGCCCACAGCCGCCCCCGCTATCTAGGACCCACCGTAAGCCGTGTTCAACAACATTACCACGTCAGCAGTGATTGACACCGCATTAATTTCACAGATCTACAAGCTTTATCTGATTACCATTTTCGTTTTATTTCATAAAAACAGCTATTTTAACTTAATTATAAGGAAAGAATATATAATAAATTTTTATCGTGTTCAAGTAAACATTTTTTCTTTATGTTAATTTTAATAGTAAATTAGTAGTAACTATAGGAAGTAGACTATAATAATAAAGATCATAGAAAGCATTTCTTTTTCAATTTTAGCAGAAATGTAAAAATTGATTAAAATCTTAAGTAACTAAAGCGGCATCAAACACTAATTATAACTAAGTTTATGTCCAAATATAATAATTAAGTACTTACTTGACTCTTGGATTTTTAAATGTAAAATTGCTAAAGTGATGTCAATCGGCACGGGTTTAATTGAAATTGTTATTTCAGCAGAACTCCGCGTATTTGGCGAGAGTTCTCAGGAAGTGTTTGTTATGGCTAATTTACATCCGTTTTCCATATATTCTTGTACGATATCTATCTATGATTCTATGATGTTTATAATTCTAGTTAATCCTTATATTGGAGTAACATGACCCGTCCTTACACAATATAAAAGGAAAGTAATTAATGAATGACCTGGAACAAAAGCAAACACTCCCAACTTAAATGGACTGTTTACATTTAGTAACCTTCTTACAATTTTATTTTTATATACAAATAAAATTAAAATATCTGTCACAAATTATAAAATAATTATCAATTTTAAGGTCATAATTTGCCCGACTTTATGGAAAAAATTTAAAAGGTGCTTCAACAAAATTGATGCAATTTCACGAAAATACCATAAAATAATACGCAGAGTACTTCAATGGTATATAATTATATTAGATATTTTTACTCCAAACAAATTAATGGAATAAGGGGAAAGGAGTTATTAGGAAGATTTTGTAATTAATTAAATAATCACTGAATTAAAATTATCATTCTAAATACAGACTCAACAGTAACGTTTACAAACATGAATCCATAGAATAATCATTACAAATTATTTCCACTTAAGCAAATCGTCGACCATTCATTCTTCAATAAACCGTTTATAAATAAACCTATGATTACACTAATGGTTTATACAATACTTTGCCAATAAAGTTTGCCCCGCAGTAATTATTCATAAGAAATGGATGTTAATGGCAGCTTTGATCTGTAACACATTAATATGCATGAGAAGACTAACTTCTGTTCACAACTTTACTTGCAGGGAATCAGTCGCTATACCTTTTTGTCACCTGGTATATGAATTATAATACCAATGTGTAATGAATACTTGAATGGTTTTAGGATATGATAGGTGATAAAGCTTTGAGAAATAGTTTAAGTTACAAATAATTATACGATTTTTTCCCGCAAACTGTAGACTAAATTCAAACCATATTGATGTCCGCATATCGTTTGATTTTTATGTCTGGATAATTTATATTCAAATTGAAATGGCAAATCAACAAAACATCCAATTTTATTTTATTCATCACTTAATACTTACATTCTTTGTAAATATTTTGAATGTACAGATTGATTATGACTTTATAGATATAAATATTTAAATCGCACATACTTATGCAGCGATAACGTAATCAAAAAATACAGCCAAGGTGTGGAAATACTGCTGATGCATATTATTAACGCGTGTTATTTGCACTTGCATGTAAAATACCAGTATACATTCTTTTATTCAAATGAATTTGCCATTTTTATTTCTGCACTTTAGTCGACGCAAAGACGAATTTTATCGCAACTTTATTTCTGTTCACACTTAAGTGACAGTGAAACCATTTACGTTGTATCTTAAAAGCCGCGAAAATGACTGAGTGGTTACTTAATTAATTCAGTTTAAAAATAAATTAATCAATTAAATATCTATACCATTTCATAAGGATAGGATTTTGTAAGGCTAATATCTCAAACTATGAGACTTAGAATTACATATTTAATAAAATTTCATTATTAGTATATTACAAACACTTTAATTCTCTAACAAATTATGCACAGTAACTTGCAACTCGCAGCAGGTTTTATCTTTACAGACGTGTTTAATGCACATTTATAGAGTTACAAAAATCATGATAAAGAATGGCACATACTTGCATTATAACAATCTTGTTGATAAGTTTTATCTATATGCAAGCGTAATTAAAAATAATTCCATTTAATTATGTTCGTTAAGTATTGCAAGGCATATTTGTGTGGTATAGATTTTATTCTTAAATTCAATCAGCAGCACATTTTAAAAATTTACTTTGACACATAAAATTATGAATGTTACATACGGATCATAGGTGTAACATCCAATATTAAACTGTAAAGTTTATTATTAATTATGACTTATATTGTGTACCTAAGTTAAACTACGCAACCACAATATCGATTTTAATAAATGACGATTTGAAAAAGTACATTAGTACAATATATATTAATTTTCTTTAATCGTGGTAAATCAAGCCGTCTTAATATACAAAAAACACAAGATTAAAGGTTTTAAGCCTACGACTCTGGAAATAAGAGCGCTACATATTAATCAGTCTATTAGCAGTAATAAAGATTATTATTATGTGATAAGAATACCAAACGACTAGGCTAACTAACGTTAAGAAGTCATTGCAGCCTATGGATATCCACATACAACCTCAAACGGGACTGAAGTCCCATCTAAATTTGTACATAGATACACGTATACGTATATATACGTGTTTATTTTTCACATCTAAGAGTAGCCGGCAGCAGCATCTCTTCAACTTATACACAAAAATTGCTTTATGGTGGTTTATGAGGCTAGGGGTGATACTCCTGTCGAAGTATTGTTCTGCCATCTATCATGGCTATGTTCATAATATCCGGAAACACTTCAATCATATTTGAAGTTGTGTACATGGGTGTCTGTTACTATTTACAGTAGATGGCGTGATCGATACTATGCTATAAAAAAGGTTTCATAAATATTACCTCTGTTTATTATTATACTTATTGGTTGTAGTCATATATAGAGCCATCATGTTAATTTTCATTATGCTGCGCATGACGTTCGATCGTAGGTGTTCCAGACTTTTCTGAATACTTCAGTCATGTAGTCAGCCTCTTATTTCGGTTTTCACAAGTGGTGATTAAGATTAAGTACCGACTTTATTATAGACGTCATTGCGGCGAAGTAAAACGTAACGGTTACCTCATAGCTTTAAATGGGTTACATTACAATGCAAAATTAGAAATTATGATGTATTTACTCATAGATTTTCACCAGAACAATGTAGCGGGTTTTGAAGTTTATGGTATCCAAAGCTCTAGTTTATTTTGAGTCATTCAAATATTTTGACTCAATAAAAGCAATAAATAAATATTAGAACCCATCTTCGTGCCTTTGGGGTGAGACCGACTCGAATGGCTTGACAGATTGCATGACATCCTCTTTTATGTCGTAAATCCCCTTCTTTCCACTTCCATCAAATTCAAATATTTTATTTCATTGCAAGGTATTTAAATAATTAATGTCAAGGGTAAAATGTAAAATACAGTAAAATCGGCTTTGAGCGCCCTGTTGGCTAATAATATATAATAATAATAATCTTGTATTTGTATTTTGGATTGTAATAATAAGGATAATAAGAGAACATATCGCATATACTAGTAAAACAATATGGTTTTAAATAATTAATTGTTAGTTTTCTTTACTTAAACTACTTATACTATACGAATAGTTTTTATCTTATAAGTGTATACTAGGGAAGTTTTTTTATTGTGAAAAAGTAAGAAACGGGCATGCAGGCAACCTGATGCTAAGTAGTCACTGCAGCCCATGGATTACCACGTCCAATCTCAAATAGAACAGAAGTTCAAACACGTTCCTACACTTGAGGACTAAGATGGTCGCCTCCAATAATGTGTATCCGGCAATCACCCCTCCCCAACTCCATCGAAACACAATACATGAAGAACATGTCGCTTTGCGGCGGGTTACGAGGGTGGCGTTGGTGCCGCCCCGGGCGAGCTCTAACGGCTCTACCACCTTTAAAAAAGTG
>DWON01000287.1:0-37098 GCA_018251015.1 Phocides pigmalion okeechobee | reverse complement strand
GAGTAGGAACGCATCCGCGTCCATCCTTAAATAGAACTTCAGTTCTGTTTGAAATTGGACGTGGTTGTCCATGGGCTAGAGTGACCACTTAACACCAGGTGGCCTGCATGCCCGCTTCTTACTCTTTCGCAATAAAAAAAACCTCAGATGTGACTTCATTCCTGTTCATATGTGGTTGTCAAAGATTTTTAACTTTTTTGATTTAACATTAGTTACAATATGTAAGTAATGTTAAATCGCTAACGTTACATGTAGAAAAAATCGAAAAGATTCAATGTTTGTGCATAAAAATTAAAAACAATTGGAGGCACGCGGCACAAATAAAAATTTAAATCATTCAAAATACATTAAGTATTGCGTCAAATGTTTTCAACGCTCTATAACACTGGTTTCGCAGCTGACTGATCGTGTATCCGGTGTCTAAAAAGCTTCACAATAATAAGTTACGTTGGAAACATCAACCAGTTCTGCATACCGGAAGATGCAACGGGAAATAACTTTCGACTAACGACGCCAATGTGATGTGTTTTTGCTTTTTTATGACATAAGAGTTGCAAAGGAGCATGCAAACCACCTGATGTTAAGTAATCGCAGCCCACAGACACCCACGTCCAACCACAAACAGGACTGACGTCCTATTTGAACTTGAATGAAGACACGTCGCTTTACCTGAGGACTAAGATGGTCGCCTCGCTTCAAAGTGTAGGTCTATTGTTTTGATGTACTTACATATATGTATATCTATCTCCTCTTCGTCTTACTAACAAAAAGAGTTTAACAATTATTTCATTTTATAACGCTTTTGTCATTTTCTAACGTTTGCAACTGTTGTAGATGCTGAGAAAAATAGAAATAGCATATAACTGCTCTATTGGTATATTATAATATTAGTAAAGAATATTATATTTATGTTTGTTAGGGATTATTACTCGTCCGCTTCGCCCTACTGTTCAACTAAAACATACAGGAAATGTTGTAACTTAAATTAATTTAATTAACATATATTAGACTTCACTGATTATATTTAATTATGTTAAATCGTTTAGAATATTTTTATATGCTCAGAGAGCGGTTAACGAGCCCACCTGATGATAAGTGGCATCTGCAGACCATAGATTTGGTCATCCATTATCAAACTGAATTGAAATCGTATCTAAGGTCGTACGTTGATGCCTTGTTAACCCTAAGGACTACGTCATATTGTCGCCTTGCTACTCCTGAGGATTAAGACGATCACACTTGTGACTAGGTATAGCTGGCGACTACTCCTCCTCGCGGATTCTGAAAGCGATGAAGCCTCTTCAATTATAGTTTTAGCACCTATCAAATATAATATAGTAATCTAAACGGTGCTAAATCTCGTGATCAACAGATTTATCTATGCGGGTTGTAGAATAAAAAAAATAAGAATAAAATTGATGACGTAAAAAATGAGTTCGCGTCAATAGGCGCTAGGTAAGCAAATACTTGAATGCATTGGACACGCATTGTGATCGACAGCCCGGGTGTCCCGCACGTGTACGACACAAGAATTGTCACAAGAATCGAGCTTTCTCATATTAAGTATTATGTAACAATCAATTATACGCTCTGTTTACCCTTTTGCTAATGTATTCTATTTATGTATATATTTTTCAATGACATATCTGTAACATAAACTACAGTAATTTAATTATTTATTTACTAATAAAGTATATAACATTGCTTTTTTTAAAATGTAATTTTTTGTAGTTCGATTTACTTTGATAAATTATTTTAGCAAATTATATTCGTTAACAGGACTGAAATCTAGATAATAAGTAAGATAATAATAAAAATCAAAGGGCACTATTCGGCACCATGCCGCATGGGCACGGACTTCATTCACATTGTTTAAGTTAGGATTTAATTATAATTCGTTTTAAGATTTTCATTATTGTCATTAAATTTCATATAAACAACATATTGTGTCTGCACTTGTATTTGAAATTGAAAATGTACTTCATTCATTCGTATAGAACTATGTATACAAGAAACTAGAAGAAAACACTGCCGCCTTAGTTATCTGTTTTGAAGCAACTTTTGCTTTATTTGAAGAGGTGCGATGGCCAGCTACTTTTAAAAGTGACACGATCATCTTAGTTCTCAGATGTAGTAACGTAAGAATGTACGTATGATCTCTGATAAGACTTTAATCCTGAGTTGTACATGGATGATGGACTATTTAACATCAGGTGATCTGTATGCTCATGAACTACTGGTCTCAAATCAAAAACGTAACTTCTTTAATATACATAGACACGTATTTAAGTATCCATAATATACTTATCTACTAATACAAGTAACGTGTGTATATAAATGTGTCAGTGTGATAGCGATTGTGCCACCACTTCAGTCTGAAGTAACGCAATAAAAATCCACCCGCGCCTCGTCACGCAGGGACCTTTATTTTGATAGTGAATTCGGTTAACCGCCATCCATTGTCACGAAGCCGTCTGATTATTGATTTTTACGCCAAATATTACCTTTTCATAACTTCTATTCAACACAATTAAAGTTCCTTATAACGTGGTGTATTTTATTCCTCGTACAAAGGGATGAAGATGCACAATATCATTAATAATGCGGAACTTGTTGCAATTCAGTGTGTATCTATCAAACACGCTTTGGATAGATTTTTGTAGAAATAGCAAGTCATTTAATCATTCGTATAAATCGAAAACTTAAACAGTGTATAAAATATATCGCTTATCATACCACGTACTTTTGACACTTCCTTAGTTATATACAAAGATTATATATTTCTACTTTACTTTCACTGAGACTTAACATTGCAATAATAGTTACATAACATTTTTTGTATCAATGAATATTATTTATTGAAATATTTCATTCATGTAGTACCTTAAATGAAACAATAAAAAACATAAAAAGTAAATTATCTTATGTAAACGAGTTTGTGGATATTTGATAGGTATAAATATCAATAGAAATAACACTCTGTATTAAGATATAATCTCAGTACATTCGCAGCAAAAGGAAATGTAAGAAAAGAGTTTCACGCTAAGTTGTTTACTAATCCTTTAATCCTTCGAGTATCACTACCGCGCTTTACTAAACATTTGAGGCTCTAACAATACGGTAATGGTCACTGAAATTGTACATAATATATACTGTCTCTGAGCGATTGCCGAAAGTCTCAAAGGAGTTTGTTTGCGTCCGCTTTGCATCAGTTGTTTAATATAACAACACGGTGGCTACTGGTTTTGTTTGCATTTAATCCGTTTGTAACGCTCTTTATTCAATGTTTTCATAATAGGAACAAAGTGTTCGGCGGCCCATCTAATGTAAATATAGTTTACTCTTCTTTTGACCGATTACAATGAAATGGATTATCTTTCTTTTTCTAGACAGGTTAAGTAAACTTTTTCTGATATAATACAATCCTTGATATACTGTATACACATAAGATATATTCAAAATAAATATCAAATATTTTTCTATGCATAATTATATCAATACCTAACATATGTTAGTAGGTATATATTTTATGTTTACCCAATACAATGGTGTGATACAAAATACGCTCGAAGATTACACTTACATCATTTCCGAGAAACGGGTGAAATCCGAAGAATAATAGAGTCACCTGATCCTCGGTCTGTTTTGCCAAAA
This sequence comes from Phocides pigmalion okeechobee, assembly GCA_018251015.1. NCBI lineage: Eukaryota > Metazoa > Arthropoda > Insecta > Lepidoptera > Hesperiidae > Phocides > Phocides pigmalion. Next base: position 33,444 of record DWON01000287.1, on the reverse strand, counting down.
TCAGATTATAATTAAAAAGAAATCGTAGAAACGTCTCTTCCATCGATGAAACTCTACCTGCGCGAAATTAGATCCCAGCCGACCTCAAATCACTGAGTCCAGTGATTTTTGATGAAAATGTAAGGTAAATATCGACTATAGAAATTCTATTGTATTTACTGCCCAATAAATAATAAAAGGCTCATTACACATTTGTATGTAATAGGTATAATACTTATAAGACACAATTTATGTATATTAAAGTCGCCTTAATGTTTCTTGTAATTTGTTAAAGCTAAACAAAGATATTCACTTATATTACTCTGTGATATATCGGCAATTAAAAATCAAAAATCGTTAATCGTGAGTACCCGCTACATACATAATTTGCTCTGTGGTGTTTTAGTTTGTAGTAATTAGTGCTTGTAGATAAGTACTTACTTTATCATCAACCTGTTATCATCTTATAGGTAGACACGGGCATCTTCTCAGAACGAGAAATAGGTCATTGTACAATAGGCTAGCCAATTGCGGATAGGTAAGAACAAATTTCTTTAAGAATATTATGGAGAACCCTTAATCGAGTGGTAATTAATTTTTAATTCTCATATAGCATCGAAAAATCATAGACGCGTGAGATCCGATATCTGAACTCAGCGTGTGAGAGGCCGAAATGTTACCCACTTCACAATCACTGCTTTATAATTACATTAATATATGTAGGTATAACATACTTAAGTAACATCGTTTCATATCTACAAATTAACCCGTATTCTTAACATGACACAACGCTTAAAAAACTATATAAAAAGGTGCAAGCACCGCAGACTAAAGGGGCAATTTTTTTGCAAAGAGTTGAATGAAAGAAAGAACGAATCAATGTGCATAACGGGCTTGCAACTCGATCACTTTAACACCTTGTTGGAAGTGGGTTACTGGTATGCCGGCTCCGCTATTGCAAAACTGGTTGATTTTTTACTCCAATTGCCAAAAAATGAACGGGTGTTGCGCTGAAAGGTGACACCATCCTGTTCTATAGCTATTAAATCTATTGATAGAACAGTTATATAGTGACGAAATACACATGAAGAGGTATCTACTACTGTTAACATTATATACCTGCACACCTCTATTAAAAATATTAAACGCTTTTTATACGCGTCTGCACTAAGATTCTTTATATTGAGGCTTGTATAAAGCAAACAAAGACAATTAAACAAACTTAGACCTAGAACAGAAATCTAAACTCATATTGAACTCGAAGCCTGAGTTAAGATGGAGATCGAATCCGGAACCATTTATGTGACAGACCAGTATGATGACCACTGGGCCACGCGAGACATCATAACAAATAAGGTCCCTCTGATATCTTCACAGTGGAATTTATTCTATAGCGAGTGCATGCATACTCGACGAATGGACAAACACCGAAACCCAGCAGAAAAATCTAAATTCATCGTTCAGATGTTTCCTTAATGGGGAATCGAACCTGGACCATTTGGTGTGTCGAATAACTATACGAATTTGTAGATAATGTGATATTCCTATCTAAGAAATATAATTCATAATAACGATATAATTTGGAGTTTATCGAAGAGATCAATAGTATGAAACCTGGTAACTAACTCATTTTATTATTGTTTTAGCAAAGATGGCTACTTGGTCAACATGATTTGTAAGAGAATAAATATATCTGCTTAACCCCCTAGGTACAACGTAAACAACTGTATCCTAAATGTTTCCTAAGGAAAAAAGCTACAAAATAAAATAAATTAAATACAAATCGGTTGTGTAGTTTTTGCGTGATACGGTAATAGATAGGCAGAAAAAAAGCTAAAATTATTTGTTTATTCTTTTTATCAATAGTATGGCTATTATACTAAGATTTCAGCATAATATAATCACTGTGATAACTTAGATTTACTATTACGTATGCATGGATACAAAAGCGCCGTCTATGCACCGATACAGAAAATACTTAGCTGTAAAAATCAATAGTCGACCTTGAACTATAAAAATCAATAAAAGCGAGAGCCACAAGTGCACTATTATGGCATCAGCTGATGCTTCGGTAAAGAGTTCAATGCACTCTGTATTGTTCTCACCACGGGTCCATACAGAAAAACTGCATGGATACAAAAAGCGTGACGGTCCATTGTAAAAAAACTCAACCCTTTGCATCGTGCTGTAGCAGGTACCCCTATACACACAACCCTTTAAAAAGTGCTTACAAAAAACACTCAGGGAGGCGAAAGGGTAAAAAAGGGTTGATATTACGCATGCGCCACGCGGGATCACTGCCCTCGTTTTTTCATTTTAAAAATTATTAAACTTAATCAAGTTATGAAACAGAAATGAAACAACGCTTATTATATTTTACTCAGTACTATTAAACAATAATACATTTATATATTTAATTAATTGGTAAGTAATAAATATCTTCTTAATGTTATAGAAAAAACAAGTAGCATAATAATGTTATGTGGTCCTATCATACATGGACATTTGTAACCAATTCGGTATAGAATAGGACGCCAAATTTAAATTGATTACATGTGCGACTATGATTAGGTGATGGGATGATTAGATTATATTAAGGCGTATATAATTGAGGATGATATATAGGTACGGCTCTGAAAGAGTATACCTTTCTTACCTTTTAAACTAATTAGCTTTATGTCCCTATGAAAAAGCGAAAAGAGGTGGTGGGTTCCTAGGTGAAAGGTTTTATCAATTTAAATCAAAGTGATAAATAGATTTTTTGTTATAGGTCTCCTTTTTCTGTACTCGTATTTGTATGCATTCATGGCACTCACAATACGGAAAATATTGATGTAGTAAAAAGTAGTTTTAAAGGTGGTAGAAACGGAGTTAGACCGGGGAGGTACCACCGCCGCCCCTATAATCCGCCGTAAAGCGGTACTTGTGTTTCGGTTGAAGAGTTGCGGTTGCCGGCTACACTGAAGTGAGCCGACCATCTGTCCTCAGGGATAGCAACGTATCTACTTTCGAGCCCAGACGGGATTTCGGTCGTGTTCGGCTGCGACTACTTAACATCAGGTGGTTTGCATGCTCTTTTGCTACTCTTCTCACATAAAAAATAATAATAATTTATGTAGTCTATAAGTTCAGTGTTATTTCGTCATCAACCCATAACTACCCCACTTAGTACTTAAATTGAAATGTAATAAACTATTTTTATTTTATTTATTATTTACTTACTTACTTATTCTCAGAATGAGTACGCCATAGTCCACTACGCAGGCAAACTGCGATTGAGTAGACTTCACACAACTTTAACAGCTTTACGGAGAAATTTTGTTAAAGCAAATGGTAATTAATTTGTAATAAGTACATAGCTTCGGAAAATCAGAAGCCTCTGATTTTAACCCCGGACTTTCCGTGTGAGAGACCGGAATCCTAACCACTAGGCTATCACTCCCGTTACTGCTACCTTAGGTATACATGCATTTATTATCAGGTATCAACACACGCCAATTTAGTTAATTTTTGCAATTATTAACTTAAATTTAGGTATAACTAAAGGATGTTATGTCATTATGACTCGATCATATCCCTTTTGGTCACAAATGCTCTTGTTTGTGACAGGAGAAATCAAAATTATCATAAAAACGCCAAGCCTACTTTACTACTTTTTTATCTTCCGTAATCGTCACATATAAATTACAAATGACTGACAATGTTCGAAGAAATTCTTTAGCTAGAAATATTAAGTCTCTCATTCAAGTTGACCAAGTCTACCCAAGTAGATTCTATATGACAATAAAACAGTCGTATTCATAGAAAAGACGAGTTGTTTCGTAGTTTTATTCTTTTACTTTAGATCAATCAAATCCTATTAGTTGTAATTCTGTTCTTACTTTGTACTAAACTATCCAAAATAAGTCTAGAAATAAACAAAGTCTAGAAATAACATGCCGTCAATGAATTTAAAAAGTACACGTAAGTAAATAAAACGCATAACATCATGCTAATTAGTTTATCAGTTCATAAAAGTCATATTTTTGTTCGGTCTTAAAAGTTTCATTTAAAAGTTGTATAAAATATGATAACCAAATTACTTCGAAGTCTGTGACAAACGTACGTAATTCGATAATAATACAAGCTGCCGTAGAAAAACATGAACAAAGCAACCAAATAACGGAGTGAAACTATAATTAAGAAAGATAAATATCGTTTATTACTGTTAGAAAAGTCGATTAGAAAAAACTACCCCTTTCACCCCACAATTTGTAACCCGTACGGTGGGCGCCGGCCCGCGCCGTCCGACACGCATAAAAACCTACCGAGCTTTATTATATGGAGTAAGCTCTGACTTAATGCTTATATTATGTAATAACTTAGACTAAATAATTTTAGATATTGTCTTTTTATAAACTTTATAAGAGACATAGAAGTAATTCTAAAAACAAATAACAAGTAAATTTGTCTGAGTTAGATAAACTTAAATTGTTGATAATATGAACAACCCCTATTCCAGTAAGTGGAGAGTGAAAAAAACAGTTCAAATTTAATAAAATCAAAAATTACATGACGACAACTGTTATATATTTATAAATAAATAAGTATTTTGTTTTTTTTCTTAAACTCATATATACAATGACGAAAATCTTAAAACTAATTAAAATAAAAACCTAACCTAAGTATTTTGTTTATTTCATTTCTCCTGCTTCATTTTATAAATTTCTCTACAAGTGACGTAACTTTATAGATTGCAGGCAAATGTAATATGTGTATACAGGTATTATAAACATAAAACATGAAATAAGAGAACATGAATTCAGATCCATCTGATCATAATTTGTTACCGCTGCTTATTTATCGAATCTGTTTGTAATCAGCCATAAAGACGAGTCAATTTCTACCTGGTCTAAGCTAAGAGGCTTTACTGGTATCTATGAGGATTAAATTGGAATCACTTTAAATGTAATCACATCCTTGAAACCAGAAGACATAAACATATTAAAAGTATTATTGTTTTTTTAAGTCCAATATAGGTTTGGCGGTTCTTAATACGATGATCGCTACAGAATCTGCTGGCAAAGATAGAAGCTTATTCCATATGCTTGCATCCCCAAGGAAAAAATGTTACAGTTACATAACGCTTTTCCATAATAATAGAATCATTATCGAAAACAGAAGAGCGGGCAGCTGATTTATTAGACGATAATAGTCGCTGTCATAAATAGTTTTTTTTTTTACTTTTTTTACTCATGAGTGCATGCAGACACCCGGCCCATGCTGCTTTTTTAAATTAGTAGAAGGTTTTATGATTCCCTTCCATGCATAGTTTTTGAGTAATTAAACGTCCTTGTAACACGTCTGACTAATTATTTTTATAAGAACAAAATGATTAATTTTGTTTAAAAATTAAATATATGAGATACTAATTGACGTGAAAATTATAGCGGAAATCTTTTGAATAAACATTAAAGTTATGTAAAGTGACATAAAAACTTTGAATAAAGATTATACTTTAAAATTATTGGACAATTTTTATAAGTAATCTTTCCAATAATGTCGTAAGATTAATTAATCAAAATGATTACCTATAACGCGTGCCAAACTAATACTAACATGTCAACTACATGTGTTGGGAGACCCTGACTAATTCACAAAATGGAATAAATTGTTTGTTGAAGGTTTCTCTCCAACACAGATGACAGCGCGTGTGGATTTGGTAACCCAGCGAAAACAGCTGAGCGGCCGATATTGTAAATCTATACAATATTCTCATAACGACGCTTAAAACGACTTAAAAATTCAGCGATTCCTCGTTGAAAAAAAGAGTTAATATTGATCGTAGATTTCTCGTCGTGGGGTGCAGCGGCCGGCTGAGTCACCCCACGGTTTTTTACTCACCCTAAGTTATATTTTTTGTAAAGCCCCCCTCTCCCTCCCAGCCCGCTTTAAAGGATGAGTAGTCTCTATGGAAACGACTCGATCTAATTTATAGGCAGGAGAAAGTACGGATTGCTTAATTAAGAATTTAAAATGTGTCGACAGAGAAATTAATTACAAAATTCGAGCTTGCAAATTTGAACCTACGATAAAGTATTCTCTGCCTCTCCTATTTTATAAATTAAATTTTATCTTACAAAATGTTGTGTCGAGAATTTAATTAAATCAGAACAAAGAAGCGTTACTTTGTAATTTTAAGTGGTCTTAAACTCTCTTATTCAACAGCATCAATGTATGTTTTGACGCTGAGATACATCACGATAAAAAAATTCTACATTCATAGCCGTACATCTGAATTCCTTACGTCGAGGGTGGCATGGACAAAGAAAGACAAATACACAAATAGCTGTAGCCCTAAACCTAAACTTATTATTTACCTCTTTGTTTGATGGAGAACCGAACCTGGAACTCTGAGCGTGTCACTAGTCAAGTTTCCGCTGCGCTACGGGGGTCAACAAAATAAAAATAGTCTCAGAAAAGTAAAAGTAAAATTATATTTTGTATAAAAAGTGATATTAATCGAATGACGTACGAGGCTATGAAGCGACGGTTTATGAATACGCAAGGGTTGTTTAACTGTCGGAAGAGCGAGGGCACGCGCGGGTTAAAAAACTGTGGGTCACGGCCAGCCCCGGCAGTCAGTTGGCGGCTTTTTGTTGCAGGGATCGCGCGTACAGAGCAGGCGCCGGCGCAGGTGAGCCAAATTATTTCAACAGCGGGTGAGTTTTACTTTAGCTTTTCTTATTCATTTTATTTAAAAAAGCGTTAAAGTTAACAATGGCTTCGTCTTATTTTTGTCTTATCTTATTTATGAAATGACTAAGCGTCCTCTGTTACGCTACTACACTGCCGGTTGGCAGAAAGAATTAGTTTTCGAAGAAGCCGAAAGACTCCGATCAATATTCTAATACATCATATGTTTGATCGATGCCGCCGGTGACAAGAGTGCTGGTTGATATCTCACGTTAAGATTTACGATCGCTATTTAACACAGGAAAGCGGCTAGCGTTTTGGGACCATGCCGCATGGACATGGACTTCCTTTACATTGTTTAGATTAGGCTTTATTATAATTAGCTTTAAGATTTTTATTATTGTTACTGAATTAGTTATGTTGATTTACTTCATATTTCTAATAGTAGTGCTTAAAACCAACTGCAAATTTTAAATTATTGTCTACTTGTCTTTTTACTACATTTTCAAGTTTCTAACTCCCCACACGCCGTTGAATAATGAAGTAAAAAGCGACACACATTAAGTCTTAATACCTATAACAGCTTTATTCATGTATCAAATAAAGAGTTGTAGGCTTTTTTATATAGAATAGGTTTCCTGCATAAAGTTAATGATAAATGCGTCGCAAGTATTGAATGCTAAGATTGTTGCCCAAAATATAAGAGTCGACAATCACACAATTTCACCGAAATGCAAGTATATTTTCACGCTACAAATACGTGTGACGGTGGCAGATACCTGTGCTGATGAAAGCGTACAGACTCAGTAAACCTTACCTATTAAAAATGTAAAGTTGCAATGTGCAAGTTATTGAGTAATTTGAAAAAAAATGGTTCATACAGATATACATTCAGGCATTCCAAACTTCTATGTAACCAGATCACTTAAAACGTAAACCAATTTTTTTGTCGTAGATTATTTATTGGCGCTCCTTATGGAATATGCGGACTTGTATGACACGATGACAAAAGTTAACATGACGTTTTAGTATGCCGTCACGCTGATATCTATCAACGATCTCTACTCTTTATTATTTGTCCTATATTTATAATATGTACGTATATTATAAGGAAAATAATTAGAAAAATACATTTATTTATCAACGAAAATATGTTTCTATTTATTTTACTCTATTTATTAATAAACTCTAAACAATTATAAAGCTCATTGAAATGTAATACGATTTATATCGTAAAACTGAAATTAATATCTTTATTTATATAGTTATTTGCCGAATTGAAAACGGGTATATGTATAATATAAAATATGTAGTTCCTTAAAATCACACACCCAAATATTATTTTCACTAGCTACTTACTTTTATAGTCTTTACCTGTCCTTACTTAGTCCTGTTTGTCATAATTGATCAATGATCTGTCACACGCTCAGGACTATAAGCAATCCATTACCAAAATATTACATCACTGGTAGGTATGATAATATCTGATATTAAAAATGATTGTTAAAAGTATATATCGATTTAAAATTGTAGGACATGTGACGTATTATACCTGCCATAAGTAGTCTTATAAGAAGTATGAATTTGCTCACTTTCTTCCTTTACATTGTATTGTATTATATTGTTAGGTACTACTGCCAACATACATACTTTTTATTTATTTATTTATTTCAGGCTACGAAGGCCCATAGACACGATACACAAAACAAATAAACAATATAGTAAATTAATACATAAAATGCAGCTTCGCTGGCGCAAAATGGATGTAACTATGTATTCATACAAACTTTTAACTCGTATTTTAACCCTTTAGAGGTTGAACTTCTAAAATTATTTTCTTAGTTATAGCTTACATTTAAAAAAAACTTCAAGATTTTAGCGGTTTCGGCTCCCCGTTGATCTATGGGTCTGCCAGTCACCTTAGCCTCCCATATAGATATGTATATGCATATTGTACTCTTGCCTAGAATTTATATATGATCGCACCTCAAGTGATCGAGACCTTAACGGCATACATCGGCAGAGGGCAACCTATAGTGTCATTTAGTAAGAAAAAACATTAGAGATAGAACCTCATCCAAATGACGGTATAGTAAAGCAAATAATTTCATAAATATTAAATATATTTTAAATAAAAGTATTGTTATTAATATGCATCAGAAAACTGTAGTGGTACAGTGTTTTACATAAAATGAATATTGACATTATTTTTTAAAAGTTGTAACCGGATATACTCTTGTGGATTGCGACTTTTCAATATTTTCAACAGTTATATTTTTGGAAATAAAATTGATTATCTCTTTCTATAGAAAAGGGATAAATTAATTTGGCAATTCACTATAACTCGAAATTGAGCAGATGTTACATTTATTTTCAATATAATATAAATGACGATTAGAACTGAATTAATTGAAACAAATCAACTTTATATCCACATATTAATAGAACGAAGATCACTGCGTTTCGCTCAACGTTTGTTGATTGTTTGATATTGCTGATCGTAATAATTAGATCTTGCGGGCAGGGCGAAAAAAAACAATGGCGACGATGATGCCTAATGAGCCATAAAGAAGAAAACGATACGTAGAGCAAAGCATAGACAAAAAAGGGCGCGGCAGGGGCAAGGAGGACGCGCGGGTGAAAACGCGAGGAAATGGCGGGAGAGCTAAATTAATTTGCGCGCTCCCGCCAAACAAAGGCACGCTAATGGAACGCGGCGAATGGAAAAAATGCCACCGTCCGCTCTCTGGCGACTTATTTTTTTTTTGCAAGTAAAACCTTTGACTTTCCCAAATGAATAACATTACACCCGTCGAAGTTTGTCAATGGCTGCTTTGTGCAGATTTAATGAAGAAGAACGGAGTGCGATACTATTTTATTATTATTGTTGATTTCAAGCAAATAAACATTGTTTCATAATATTGTGCCTCACTTATTCCCAGCTATGTATCGAGCAAACAACCAGGTTTCGACACTACCCGGTAGGTAACTAACTAACGGTACTCAATAGTGGGACATATAGATGAGTTTATGTCATAAAATATATGACTTAAGCAGCGGTAACCTCGTCATAAGCTATCGGCTCCATACACGAGGAATTCGCTGTTCGAATCCATGGCGCGCACGTCTTATTTTTAAAGGTCGTTTCGAAGATGGGTGTATTAGAAACCTTTATGTCTGTGTGTACTACTTAAAATGTAGGAAGTACTAATCCACACTTGGTCAGCGTAGGGAATATGACGTAACGCTTGTTCTGAAAGAAGACCTGTGCAGTTGTGGGATTATGTGGTGGTGATCAAGGTTTTCTAATAGGTAATGAAGTAGTTTTTATATTAAACACAGATTTTTAATAAACTGCAAGGCTTTCTCTGCTATCTTTACTATTTTATTGCATAGCCTGCTCTTTATTGTAGACTTCTTAACTTATCTAGTAATGTAAAACCAATGTTGTTCCATTTATGTGGATGTATGAATTATAACAGATCAATATTGAAATCTAGAGAGAAAAGTGATGCTAATTTCAATTAATAAGAGTAGCACCAGCTTCGTTTATACATCTTGCGATTTATAGAGTGAAGATTTGTCACCTTTTAGGAAAAAAAAACTCTTGCGATAGATTTTCCATAGATATGTAGAAATTATGAGAAAATAACGTGAATTATAATTTTAACTTTTTGTTCAAGAATCTTTATTAGACTCTTTTGACGACTTGTGACTGACATCGAGTTTCAGACGTGAACCCGCGTTATTGGGAGAAGCGGAGCTGCCGGAAACAATGAGATGCTTATCTGATTGCTGGAACTCATGGCCCGCCATTTTGTCGCGAAATGAAATTAATGTGTCTCCCATTATGGTAGCACGATTTATGCGCACCCAATTAAAAGTTCCGAGCGTTGAAGACTCCAAATTAGTGGAATTCGCGCACATTTATCAAGACATCAACGTTGCCTCGCGCTACGCGAAACTTCCCAAATTTAAATTAGAGACGATTTTTACAGCTACCTCCCGAGGGGGGAAGGGGGGGTGCTACCCTTTCCTTATAACGAGGAAGGCCTCATGCATTTTTATGTGCTTCTTTTTTCGCCGGCGTTTTAAACAAGGGGGTGAGCGTGGGGGTGTCGGGGGAGAACTTTTTTATTCGCGTCTTGATAAGTTAGGGTTGAAATTAGACGTTCGAGTTTCGCTCGCGGAATTCATAATGACCAAAATTAATAAGTTTTGCCTGTTCAACAGTGCGGCCTATGATCAAATTCGATATAACTTTCGCAATAGACCTAATAATGAGGAGTATATTCTTACCTGTAAAACTTATGTTTTAGTATTTCTCTTATGGTAAATTTGACTTAGGAATTGGGTACTTAAAATGTTAAAAATTGAGCATAATTCTTTTGAGTTAAGCGTAAATATCAAAACAATAAAAATGAAATAGCTATAAACTGAGCTCCATGCTTTTACCTTCACTAAAACATAATCCAGAAAAAGTAAAACGAATCAAAATTCTTAACATGCTGAGTATTTTCATTATCCTATTGCCAACGCAATACTTTCTTCTAAGGTAAGGAATGGTTACCAACACTTGCCTACCTATACTGCAACAGCAAGAAGAAAAATAAATTATTCGCTTCTATTTTGAACTTTTCTAGAAAAATCATGCGTACCTCGCATCCTAAACATAAAATGTGTGATTAAAGTAAGATATATATGTATAATCAATTAAAATTAATATTCTGTAAATGTGTAGGTAATGTAACTTTTAATTTAAATGTAATTCATTGTGTTAGTTTAAAATTTTAAGTATAAAACCCGTCATATTGATATTGCAATCACAACCAATTTTAATTAAGAAATAATAATTTTATTTTTAGTCGGTCTATATTTCGATTGGGAAGAGATAAGGTATACTGAAAGCAGTTTATTCGCATTTAGCGATCCTAGGTACCAACCGTTAAGCTTCCCATTAATTAAATGTTGACAGCAATGTTCTGACAATTCTATTCTTCATTAATCCATGTTGAAATTATCATATAATATGTAGGGTACTACTACGTAAAAGAATATATTTCCGATATATCCATTTTTGGCGTGAAACTATTATTGCACTTCTGTGTCAAGGTGTAGTTACTGTAGTCGTTGGCTCACTTACATTTTAGGCGACCATCTATGTCCTCAAGATAGCTAGTATTATGATATAATCCTGTTCTATATATTCTATATCTATCTAAATCGTGATAGATTTATAACATATTTACAGTCTACGACGATCGTCAGAAAACCAGCAGGCATGCTAACTATATTTATTTTATAAAAGTAAATACCAGAGCTTACTTGTATGTTTATATTTATTATTTTTATCATTTCAATATTTTACTCTCAACTTAAAGAAAAATATAAGTGCGTGAGGTCATTTTAATTATCATAAACCTTACGTTTACATAAAAGAAAACATTTTTACGAACCTAGCATATCTGTGAACTCATAAAATTCTCAAATGTGTCTGAAGTTTAATTTACACTAAACCAACACTTGGTCTATGGTCTAATCCTTCTCATTCTCACAGGATATCTATGTCGAGCATTGAAACAGATTACTATCAATGTTGATGATGATGAAATTAAGTTTAGTGTGAAGTTAACGATATATATTGTGATTTATAATAGCAGATGTACCTCGGCATTATAGCAGGAATGTAGCGCTGTTCTGTTTTGAATAATTTTATAGGACAGTTTTATTTTATTTATGCTTTCCACTCTTATCGACTTCGAGTAAGACTTGTTCTTCATGAAGTGTTTAAAATTTTACATGTGGGGCTTAAACGAGTATTTAACTTTTAAAATGTTTATACTGAGTATAGACATAAGGTTTGAGAGGACAGTCAAAAGTATTTAAAAGATGATAATAAGTCAGAACAAAACGGAACATATACTGTAATTTAACGTTTATAAAGTTCAAAACAATTTATATTTGTATATTAAATAAGAAGAAACTTTCGTACCGACCTAAATATAGTTTCTGCGTAGTTATTTGTATATCAATCTCACATTTATTCCAATCTGTAATTTTTGTGTCATAACATAACGAGTAATACCTTTTATATAATTTACCGTTTTCTCGGTAACCACGCGCGTTCATCAATGACGTTTGCACTGAATCGCGTGAAATGTGGTCGGACATTAGTGTAGCGGAGCGCGCGTTGAGCGTGTGAGCGAAAGTAACACGAGCACATGGGGACACTTGTTGAGCCGATGTGTGGGCATGCGCGGACCACGCTCCCATATCCGCCGCTACCTGTTTACATCCGTTATCAATCACGTACTACTATCTGCAACAGTGCATACGTAATGATTATTTTGTTGTGTTGTAGTTCATAATACGGCAATGAGTTGTTGGCTTGTTTTTGGTGGGTAACTGCTGTTCTAATGTAAAGTTACTTTGTTAGTTTCAAGGGTTCAAAATTTTCAAAAAAAATAAAAATTTAATTTAGTAAAGCTTGTAAGTATAATAAACCTATTTATCATTAAACATAATTTGAAAGAAACGCTTGGTATATTTTATCCTTATTATAAATTGGATTGAATCAAGTAAGAGCGGTAAGTCGGATTTCTGCAATTATGCGAATAGGAGAGAGTCATTAGGGCAATCAATCCGGCGGCCGGCACTGGCCGGAAGGGAGGGCGGCTCTCGTATTATAATTCGCGTCTAATAACGTCGTTAACAACGCACATTAAAACAAAACAAACAGCGGAGAGGCGCGGGCGCGGGCGGGCGCCATCCTTCCTCGAATCCGTGTCATTAATTTACGTAATGCGTAGGTACGCGCTATCCCCAAATATTTAAGAAGCCTCCTCCGGGAGCGCCCGCTCCTCCACTATTCCCCTCCCCCGCCCCTCCCGCCACCCACAACCCGCCTGCCGAGAATTATGGCGGCCGCCTTGTAATTATATTTTTTAATTTATCTTCCTTAGCGAATACAATGGAGGCGCCACCCCGCCACCGGAGCGCTTCCTTCTCGTGCTGAATATTGTATCAGGCTGCTGAAAAAAGGAAAGAACGCTTTAATTACAAGCGAGAGCGCGGCCGGCATTACGCGTTAAATATTTGATGTTGTCTCTTTCTTGTCCTGTCGCCGTCCCGCACCCCGCACCTTCCTGACCACTCGTCAATAAATTAAAACACCTATTAACTCATTTGTTCGTTCTATTGACCCATTGCTAGTATTACACTTTGTGAACACTCCGTCCTAGTCTGAGTATTTATATTATAGTATACAGCATAAAACTATTCCACAGTTGGGCACGTTTCTATTGTCAGAATGAAAAGTCGTAAACCATAGTCCACACCTGCCCAAAAGTGGACTGATAAACTTCACACACTTTATGGAAGTATGAAATAGTCAATATAGGTTTTCTCTCAAGGTATTTCTTCATCGTTAAACAAATAATAATTAATGCAAATGTGACAATTAATATGTACTGTATTCCAGATCAAGGATACATGCTAGGAATTCGACCCCGGCCTCCCTGTGTGAGAACACGGAATCTTCTCAATAATTTGTCACTCCTTATAAGTATATGAACATGTATTCAATAAAAAACACTTTCAAACGAATCGTGTAAAAGATACTTCTTTCACTCGTTTAAAAGATACAACAACTGGCTTGCCAAAAATGGAATACATACTTGATAGTCAATCAGGCATTCCATTTTGAACTTCAAGGGCGTCGACGACGTGCTCGTATTCTTAAACGTTCATTGCTAATAATGCCCAAGGCCTAAGCAAGTACGAATTGTCTGATTACTAATTTCACATTAATACACATAAACCCCTTTTATTACTACCAACATCATTCTTTTACAATATGAGGATACAGACATATAGACAACAGTCATATATTTTAACTATAATGAAGAAATTAAGAAATAACAACGTGCATAAAATTTTACAGAATTAGGGTCAAGCTATTTATATTTAATCAACATATTTTGTTTGATTGCATAAATATTTCAGTATTTGGTTTTTTTTTACTCAGCTTTATATCTAAGTTCATTAATTATATAGATAAATATAAAAAAAATTAAATAAATTATAATCCAAATTCAAACAAAACTGAACAATTGGCTCATAATAAAATTTTAGACAAACTTCGCATATTTTCAAAATATTACGAACAACCCCAAGGTCATAGGTATTCTTTATAATGATTTCTTTCACCGTTAAACAAGAGATATTCATTCCTTACATGTATTTGCATATTATATGTACATGTACATTATTGAGGTAAACGGAATTCAAATTCATTTATAAATAGACGACGCAATGGGCGTAGTGATTTGATGCAAGATTATTGCATTTATGCTAAAGATGTATGACAAGACAATTTGGAGTTTGATTAAGGATCGTATCTCAGATAAATATAACACATTTTACGATTTATCGAAATTATATAAAATTATGATTTACTTAAAACTGTTATGGTCTCCTTAATATATTCAAAGAAGTGCCAAGTATACTAAAGGAAACTACAACGACAAACACTTAACTATCCAAGAACACTGAACTATGGAGAACTCCATACTGTTTTCAAAGATTTGAAGCATACCAATCTACTTGGTCAATGAACATGTCCTTAATCGTACTCAATATCCAAGGTAGCGTGTCCTGGAGTGGGGCAATAATAAATAAGTGATTAATTTCACCCAGACTTCATTACTTTGGACTTTTCTGTATACAGACCATATGTACGCTACAAAACTATTTATAATAGATTCCCTAAAGTTTGTGTAAAGAGAGAATAATAATTTACTAAAAATGTTAATGTCTCTTAATCATTTTACATTACAAAATATCTACATTTTATAGCAGGATAAGTAATTAATAGGAAATCTCTTAAAGTATATATGTTATTTTATAAATATTATAAAATTAGATTAACAATCTTTATAGCTGAATTTACACAGAGAGCACAGTGGCAATGTAGGAGCATGGCCGTTGATTTATTACTGAACAACAGTCGCAAATTAAGGCGGATTCCTTAGCGCCCTTAGCGGACACCCGGAGCTGCAGTACTTAGCGAGGAGACAAAGTATAAAGTAGCGACCCCCATCCACCCACTGAAAAACGTCTCTAATATTCTTTTAGAAACGGTGGCATTTACGGGCTATATTTTATCCTGAATTTGCATACGCTCCTTTTTTTCGTTACCCGTCCTCTATTTTATGGGTGAGTATTTTTTCATCCGGGGGTTAAGATACAAAAGGGTAAAGCGCGGGAGCGAACTCCCATAATTAAATTGCACCGCGCGGCTGCCGAGCGGCTGTTACGCAATACGCACTACAACCGATATCGCAAATTCAAACAACACAAACAACAGTTTTGTAGTAAAAAAAGCAAAACTTAGAAAAATTATGTATGACGATTAATTACGTACAAACCTTTTGGACAAACAGAATATGATTAATTTCAAAGAGTATTTTTTATGTTTCATTTTATTCCACTCCGATGGCTATTTTTAATTGCTTATACATTAATTACAGTGTAATGAATTCAAGGATAAGATTTTAATTCCAGGAGAAATTCTGGCAGTCGTGACAGTCGCGATTATAATTTAACTAACAAATTAGGAGAAATCTTACCCTGCTCTAAGTCAAATTACCATAATTGCTAATCAAATGTTGTAGAAGCAGCCGCGGCGTTGCTTCGTTCTAATTACGAATTCTAATTTCCTCTCTTGTCTCACAGGCCTTTTGAATTTGTAAATTATTGCCCTTGCTTCGAGGTATCAAATGAATTCTAATCTTATTTTAAACGTAAAATAGGTTTATATAACATTTGCATTTTTCTTTATTAAATATTTTGTGATTTAACTAGTCCAATAGATACAAATAAACAAGTGTTTTGATATTCATTAAGTACGCCATTTTACACATGTAACACGATGAAATAACAATACACGAATAGAGTAACCGTCGGTCTGATTCTAATAAAATTACTCGCAGCGTTCTCACTTCGATACCAATGCATAATATGCTCAAGGCTATTTATAACGGAATATTGCTAAAAACTACAGCAGTAGTTATGGGAATTCCAGCGAGTTATACCAGTAACATAATTTGAACGAAGGGGCAAGGGTCTCCCCACAGAATTACACTGCTTACTAAAGAGTAAGGTTTAGTAGATTTCGCACACCTTTAAGAATTTCCTGAAGAAATTTTAGACATTCTGCTGTTTAACACGCTTTTATTAGCTTGTATGTATGTATGTATGTAATGGAATCTTTGACCATAATTTTCACCAATTTCCAGATGTCTGATTAATTTGAAACTTTGCACATGTATCAAGGACCGGTGACAATACAATAATATGAAAATAATAATAATAATAATAGTTAAAAAAGTAAAAAACACGCTTTTGTAAAAAATCCAACTAAAAAAGTATAAATAAGAAAAAAAATGCAATGTAAAAAGCGTGGGGTGCTTGGTATCAATAGATCGCTGAAAAAGCACCCCACGCTTTTTTACATCGCAATTTTTGTTCGTATTTATAATTTTTTTTAACTCCAAGCAGCAGGATGTTATACAATTTTCCCATAAAATAATCCACTAAAGATCATAATAAGATGACAAGATACAGTGAGCCATCGTTAGGTACATACGATAGTCATTGGATATTGAAGATTAGACACAAACACTAAACAAGACCTATCTAGGTCAAGTTGCAGGGCTTATAGAGGAACAGATTGAAATTCGTATTTATAACGCATTTACTAATGTTGCTTCTTATAAAAGACTTTTTGAGAATAATTTGGAAAGTAAACTTCGTAGAATTCATATCATCCTCATGCTTATAAGTTGCACAATGGCGAAATCCTAGTAGTGCTATATCTGTAAAGAACATCGTACACTTCTTAGTTGTTGATCAGGTACATGTGTAGTAAATGGATAAGGTTATTTATACTCAAGTCATAATTGTAACTGCATATTTTGTATGATGTCTTTTAGACTAGAAATCCAAATGATACACACACAAGTTACGAGTATACTTGCATTTGTAATCTGCTCAACTCAAATAGAACGCCAAACGTATTACAATTACACGACACGATTGTTAATACATTTCTTACTAAAACAATTAACCTAAACTTACTTTACTTATTGGATTAGCTTCGAGGAAGTCGAGGTACCGAGTAATATCGATTAATAAATAACTTGGTGGTAGTTAAAATAGTTACAAAATATCTGTAATTTCTAGCGATAATTTATTTCTAATAGTAAGTATATTAGAAATAAACTATCGCTAGCTTAACGGAAAACATCGTGAAGGAAACTGCTTGGTTGAGCGTTCACCATAAAGCCCTTAAAGGTATATAAAGTCTACCAAACAACAGTTATCCAGCGTGGTGTATGGCTTAAACTCTAACATGCAAGTACATATAAGCGTCATATTTAGTAGGTGTAAACATTGGTTCTACCCGAAGGTGAAAAGGGACCCGTAGACTATTTTAATTTTGCTATAGTTGATCTGGATATGAAAACAAATATTTTTTATTTTATAAGTGTTCAATTTTAAATCATTATATATTATTACATTTTTAATTTGAGTATTTTATGACATTTCTGGTGATATAAATACAAACAATAGAAAAATGGTTAATATTTTAAAATATTTTTCTATACATCAAAACCACTTTTAAATTTATGTTGGAAATACCAATAGACCTCCTAATGGTATTCCCAACATGCCACCAATGCCATCCTCTTAATCCGTTGGGAAGAAATTCTTTTGGTTCTATTGAAGAGATTTAGGTACTGGCTATAATAAAAAAACATACAAAACAATATATTTATAATCAGACTAAGCGTGAGTCGTGTTCGTACCACTGATTCAAAATTTATATGAGAAACACATTGTTTTCTATTTTGCGTACTATTACAGAACACTCAATTTGTAAGCCTGGCTTGTAACTGGTTATACAAGATATATATTCGACAGTGTATGGCTGTTTAAAATATTTCGCTTGGCTTTGAATCATTTGGTCAGTGAGGTCCGAATGCTAAAAAAACGAAACAATTTTTCCCACGTTTGATTGGCTCTACTAGTAATAAAAGAGCTGGTTCATATTCTACGCAGAGAGCAATAGTTCTTAATACTCGTAGGATGCCGCATCGGTACAGACTTCTGGTATATTGTTGGACTCTGGCTTTGCGGGTTTTTATTATAATTAGCTTGGTTTATGTTATTTATAATTACAATGTAATAATAGATTTATTTATGTTGATGCATTTTGATTGCAGGTTGCGTAGCGGTGCTCATTGGATGTGTTTGAAGAAAATCAGCCATAGATAGCTATTTTGGAAAATATAGTAAAGGCTTCAATTCAGATAATATATATTTATTCTATTTTATAATGACACAATAGGTATTAATTCCATGTGATAGATACCAACCGATACAGTAGTCAACTCCAATCACACTGTACCAATACGGTAACTTTCACCAAATGTTGCAATTGGTGCAGAAAGCAGAAATCCAACCGACTTCCAAATCCTCGACGGCGTACAGCAGATGTACCGTGTACTACATATCTGTGTTAGGCATAGAAACGGTGACCAGGACTAGGTTATATATAAAAGAGGCTATGTTACTGTGACTGAGTTCTCATACAAATGAAGTCGACTTCTATATATTGAAATCTGCGGAACGGAAGTACGTTTTATCATCAATTTCCATGAATTACTCTTGCACTATTGCTCACAAGTATCCTTTCAGGAAGACATTGTTTAGGCCATAGTCCACCACCCCACGCGCGGATTGTTAAACCCTCTGTTATCGGGCAAGTTTCCTCACAATGTTTCCTCCACTGTTAAAGAAATTGATAATGAATTTGAAATTCGCACATAAATTAAATAATTAAAGATGCATGCCATAAATTAGAATTCCAGAGTCCACATGTGAAAGGGCACATCTTACCAGTATCTTTTCTCTTTACTATTTCTTTCAATATTATATCTCGGAGCCTTTATGAGCGGTTAGAAGAATCCGAAAGTTTTAGTGGACACTAAACCGCATATTCAATAATACGCATTGATGCAACATGAATTGGCCTAGCTATATAATATTGAAAGGGCAACAACGTAATTACCTACTCTACCTATTTTCCCTGCATTCTTAACTCAGATAACGCTCGCTACTGGATTTAATTAAATTTCGTTGCATATTGCATACTAATACATATGTTTGAGCTTACCCACTATATCGATACAATTCGATAATAAGTTAAAAATGAAACCATATCACCCCTAATTTAATTCATATTTAAAATGAAAGCATAAATCTTATATGAGTTTGTATTTTTGGCCATAAGTAGGTACTTCAGATTTATTTGAAGTCTTATTAAACGTTTTCTTCAAAAGAAAGATAAATTCAGAAAAAAACTTAATAACATTAGACGTTTTCTGAAGCGGCGTACCGTGTATTTTTAATTCTTTCGCAAGCCTACTTATATAAAACCGGCTCCAATTAAAAGCGTGCGACAGGTTTGAAAAGCGGAATGAAGGAAAGTATAAGAAGATGGGGAAATATGCTCGTGTTTACGGAAACCTCCTCAGGCAAATATTATCGCGAGACGAGCGCGATCAAATATTCAGGCGGCGCGCGGCGGCGGCCGCGGGAGCGGGACGCAACCCTCTCCAACTTTCAAGCCCTTCCCTTTGCACGCCCTACACTAATTACGTTTAGAGTTCTTAAGCGAAATTACTTAGACCCCTCGCCACCCCTGCCCCCTCGCGACCCCCATCCGGAAATGAGGCGCGCTGGAAAAACAAGAGGAAAGCGTTATACTTATAAGGCGCTCACTGTCTCTCTGAACGGCCCAAATCTGGGCAATCTCTAAAAGATGTTGATGTAATGATTTTTTTCTTCATTTTCGCGAACATTCTGTTCATGAGCGGTTGCTAAGTGAAAAGCAATTAAAGCACGGGCGAGTGATCTCCACCTCCCACCCCAAGCGGGGGACACCCGCCCCCGTTCCACCTCAAGACATACTCAATCAACAAAAAAAGAAAATTATAATAAACACAATTTTGGTATTGTATGCGTTGTGCGTAATTTTTAATTATTTCGTACAATTCCGTAAAGGCATTTCATCTACTAACATCTTCTATTTAAAAATACTTACTTAAGTATTTGATTTTTTGATAAATAAATAATTAGTAACAATATATATCAATTTATATATTAATATGTATAAATAACAATAAATATCAAGCCCCACACTAGAATTCCCACAATTATGGGTGCCATGAATACACACAAAGACTAGTTCTAAAACATTCAGAGGCAGAATAGAAATTAGAAGACGTCACATAGTCGCTACATGGTTTAAAGCCAAACATCTGGTGATCACTGAACCACGTCGAGTCGTGTAAGATACAAGTATTTTGGCAATAAATTTGTTAATTTCATTAAGTATATTTAATAATAGACTAAATATATTACACAATTATTAATTATTATTAATTAATAGCTTGTAAACAAATGAAAATGAATTGACTAATTTCAGGTATTATATACATTTTCCTTCCATAAGATGGTTTACGACTTCTATAAACTTTCACGTTGAAATAGCAAGTAAGTTCATACTGCGTGAAAAATAAAACGTAAAACGACAACAGTTTTCGAAAAATACCGGCGAAACTGGTAATTTTTAAGACAATTTTTAGAAGTTACTTCCTTAGAAGCCAATACAGTCTGAGCTCCGTTTTCGCTACCGGTTTTGCTCGCTTCTATTATTGAGCGGGATCCTACAATATAATTTCCTAATTTTCAAACATTCCTTCAACCACGACAGGCTGGAAGACTCCATCATCTGATCGGAAGCAACCGTCAACAGGAACATTTTGAGTGTTTGTCATAGAACAAGAACGGCATATAATTTCCTGTTTAACTTAAACGGCTTTGAAGCGCGGTAAATGGTTTCTCAAACAGCTTTAGTTTTAATTTTCATTTAGACAGACTTATTTATAGATGATAATAATTATGATACATATAAGAATTAATATAAATGACGAATGTGATTTTTTTATTTTATTTATTTATGCACACAAAATAGAGTAAAATTATCATGAAAATTAAGTGCAAAGGTGCTGCCTATTTCTAGAGAAATTTCATCCAGGAGACCTGAGGGAGTAGTTGCTTAATAAATGGTAGAATGCGTGCACATCAAATAATACATATATCTTTTTCCATATTCTGATTTGTGGCTTTTTGCACGCCTTGACAGGTGGAACTTGGAGAACCTACTTACTTAAAAAAAAGAATAATCGATTAAGTAATTTATCTAATAACCCACCCGGTTCCCCATTCTCACTAGTTCTGTTGAACAGTTCCGTTGTAAAACTAATGAGATTTTTATTCCAACTAGTTTCATGCAACAAGTCGAAAAATAAGTTTACAAATCGGTCGGTTATTACTCAGTTTATGGAAGTAAATTCAGAACGTAATGGAAAAAAGTACAAATAAGTATTATAAAAAAAAGTATTATAAATATAAATATTAGGAAAATTTTAGTGTAATGCTTTAGGCTTTTATAGGTATTATACATAAGAAATCTCATTTGTTTTTACTCCCTTTTAAATAAAATTAATGTCTTAACGATTTTAAATTAAACGCGGCTATGATATTTCTTCGAGAATAAAAACTTGCCCCTGTTTAATGAGATTTAAATAATTAATGAGCGAACCAAATTGGTTTCTTTTTTCAGGAAAGGGAGTCGAGGAGGGCTGCAATGAAAAACAAACCATAATTGCATCCATAACCTAGTCACCGAGGGACAATCCATGACTTTCCCTATTTCATATTTCTAATTTTTTTTGCCTTAGCGGGTAGTGCCAATCATTTTCAATCCATTACTAATCTAATGTTGGGTAATGGACCCTTCTCAGCATTAAAAAAGTATATGTGCACACCCAAAGTATACCACGCCGGCAAAATTCGAATAAATACGACTGCACACTTCTTTTATGGAGTACCTATGCTGTTTGTAAGTTTCCTAGCGATCTTACCTCGGTACCGTAGCGTGGCCCCTCGGATTTCATAACACTATGCTACCACTGATCACCCTGGTCTTAGCCAACAGTTTATTTTCCTTTTTTCCAGTTATTAAACAAATACAAAACTACGTCACTCTACAACTTTTTGGTTGTAGGTCGTAGGATGTGGCGCCTCCTTGCTAATTACTAGTTTCAAGTAAGTTAGTAGGTACGTCGTTTACATGTAAGCTCTACAGTGATAGCATCGTTTTATATACGAACTCTCTACTTCAGTAGCTAGATGTTATTTCACATTGAGTTTTTTTTCTGAATAAATGTCAATGCTACGACCGTTACAATTATATTCCACATGATCGATCTGTAAGTAATTTTCTGGAACGTTAATAAGAAACATTTGAAAAAAAAAGTGGTTTTCTAAGCAAATTTCAGTTCATTGCTCCTACATAATACTGTATTCTTATATTATCGCATAATCTGAACGGAATATGGGAAACGTACGATTTAGATATTCAAATGATTGACATCTCTCCAGGCGGTCAACCGCTAACCGTCTCAGCGTTTTTCAATTTCACCCCTGCTCACCCCGAGCTACCGTTATACATTGTTACTTGTATCTGACCACGATTGAAAAGATTACGATCAACACAAAAAATATTTTTAATTTTATGCAATTATTTGACAAATCTCAACGGTTTCGTGTAACGATTTCCCTATTTACCTAAATAAGATCAGATTGTTATCTAAATAAATCTGGTCATAGAATCTAAGACATACCAAGAACAGATGCTGTACCTAGAAGAGATGTAAAGAGGTAAATGTAATAGGTAATTAAAATAATACTGGGGAGATATTGGTGGAACAATAAAACAGTTTAAAAAGTCCAGTTTGTGATTTGTTCAGTTCTTATTAGATATGACCACGGCGATACTGATACATAGCTGTTTCTCGTCCTAAACGAATATAGTACTAAAGAGTGATATGATACGTCTGATTACATGCAGTGATAGAACTTTGACTTTGGATGTACCTAGGATTCCTATGCAATTCGGAATTAGGCAGGTAGTTACGAATGAGTATGCTTTCAGAAATTTCGGTTCTTAAAGATGTAAGCTATTTTCCATGGTTAATGATATTCTCGAAGGTACTTATTCAAATTAGTCTAATCGTTGACGTATGTTTCAAGCGAAGTACTTAACTAATACATAATGAGCGGTGTGCGCTCGCTGCAGATGCGAGAAGCACTCGTGCCTCGCGTGCGATACTTGTGCCACCCTAAAATGCTATTGTCGGCCGCGTCACAAAAAACCCACCCAGATTGTTTACTTCACTTTTTACCTTTTTTAAACTTCTGTTTAGTTTTTTATACGTATTTTCGTCGTTGCGCACGCGGCCAACGCTTTTGTACGAATTTCATTGAAGCGTTATGCGTCTATTGTCATCGATGATGTCGAGGTAATTCATTTTTAATGTTTACTTAAATGTTGATAATCGCCTTAATTGCATAGCCCTCCATGCGTAATTTGTTGACACTATTTTATGATTATTAAAGAAGATAAATAAAGATAATTGATGACACAGTACCCTTATCCTTAGACTAATCCTATACTTTTGGGTAGTGATTAAGTACCAGGGAATTTGTCAGGTAAACTGGGCTCCTCGTGATAACTCGATGGTAATAATTTTGTTCTGATGTAACAGGCACTTACTTCCTTCACACATCCCCGAGTCTCTCTACATGCGCTATGTAGTCATAGGGAAAATTTTAGTAAGCAAAGTAACACAACGCATTCTTTCTCCAATTAAAAGACCGGGAAGGTGCTTTTTTTTCGTCCCGGGGAACACTCGGTACGAGTACCTACTTTCCGGCCGTCAGAAAGTTATTTCGCGCTCCAACCAATTAAAAAGTTAACGCTACCGCTCCACTGCAAAGCGGAGACATCTGGCCTCGTGCAAACCTACCCACCTCAGGAAAACAAATGTGTTACGATGGCGGCGTACTGAACTTCTTGCACGCTGTCCACCTTGGAACATCCCAGTGAGACAGCGACCGATGGCGCCCGTGTTGTCCCGACCTAATGTAGTCCCACTATGTAGGCAGGCGGTCTTGCGTGTACCTACCGACTTGAAGCGGCCGCCCGGCGTGGACGCGCGACCGCCTGGCTGCCTCTGTGGCCCTCTCTGCCAGCCTCGTCTATATTATTACTTGGTGGCAAAAGAAGATCATCGCCCGCCACGATTCCTCATTGCTTACCATGAATCGGTCCCAACTATTTCGGGCAGCGCGTAAGTGCACAAGAAGTGCACGAGACATCAAATCTTGAAAAAACTCGTATCATCGTCATATAAAAAGATAAGTTTAAGTTGATGAGTAGTAAAGGTCATATTTGGTAACATATGAATGGAAAAAAGGTCACACGTGTATTTTTCCATATTGATTCACTTTTAGTTCAGTGAATTCAGCTTTCCTTTTCGTTCTCTTAATTCGTAAATTTAGATTGTTACTATTGGTTTTATTCCATCCTTATTCTCATAACGTATCCATTTTCATAGACTTACATTACACAAATTCATTATCAATTCCACTTGATCTAAGTAAGTACCTACTATAGGACTTTTGGATAGGATACTAAAGTTGTATGTGAGTGACCAAGAGTTGCAGCGACCACCACACATCAAGGCCCTCTTCTTATAAAAATATATATTGCAGAACATAAATTGTAGATACTGTAAATATCAATTGACCCTTTAACTGCTTTGCGTGTAGCTCATGCGGCTTGCGCTAAACTATTGTGTTTATATATCGGTACGGCTTAAGGACGAGCACAAGTGCTGTTTACGTAGGCTCTGCAAGACTTCGGGCTTTCAAAACGACTGTTTTCGCTGTTACCAGGATGCTGCCAAACAATAGATGTGTGAATCATCGGCGCATTTTCAGTCTAGGGAAAACAGATCCAGTCTAGTGTAGTGTAGCTGACCTATAAATGTGACGTCACAGTTAGCGTTAACCAATACCTCAAGACCGGGTCAGGTCAGGTCCGTATCAAATTTTTCGAATAATTTACTCTCGTTTGATCGACGCTTTGGTGACAATAGTGCCGGTTTATATATCGCTTACTAATTGGTATTGTGCATGTTAGGCTTTTACGTTAAGATTTTAAGGTTTCAATCGTAAATTGCTCATAGTTGTAGTAAAATATTAGTTATCAAGTATATTCTGCGGCATTGGTGTATTGGTGATCCTTTACTAGCGGCAATTTTATTTTTTTCCCTTTCAATCCATTTCATATACTTTGCTTTGGAGATTTGTAGGACAAGGTAACACTTGTATCAGCTTTACAATCAATTTTAATATCTAAAAATGTTTTACATACATGTAATAATATGCATATATTATTCTATAATAAAAGACAATTAGGTAAATAAATAAAACACGAAATATAGATTCAGTAAAAATTTATCTACGGCAATAATAATACTTTTTATAGTAAACTGTATGACTATCGGAATTTTGATCTTAAAATAGAGTATGCAATGTACGGTTTACAATCATATCTATATCAATATATCATCATGTTTTGTACATAAACTTTTCATTAAATGCAAACAATCGTGTTGACGTGTTGAAAGAAAAGGTATGTGTTTACTTGTCTTAGAATTAATTACATACCTACCTAATAAGTTTATTATTTACATTGAATGAAATAATAATTTAAATGAGTGATTGACTTTCGACATGTATTTTCAATATAATGATAAATTAAAATACTTGAAACGGTAATAAATAAATGGAACGAATTAAAGGTTTTTTAATACCACAGAAAATGTGATTAAATCATTTTAAACACACCTTCCGCGAACCACAATACAAGGCGAACACTTTTTCTTTATTGTAGATATGTAGATGCAGGCGATGGTACCGCCTATTAATTTTCAAAGAGTTGTTTTTTTTTAATTATTACAATATTGAAAGAATCACAATATTGCTTAAAGATGTTTTGAGTGTTTGAGATTAAAACATCAGATTCGTTATTAAAACACTTAAAACTTTTTACATCGTCCGTGTTCTGATTACAGATATATTAATAATTCTAATAAATAACATTGATTTTGTCGGAAAATGTGTTCGGTGATATAACTTTAACTAAATAACTGATGATCGCCGAAAAAACCCGCTACCAGTCTTCGTAATCAGTAACTATATCAGCCGATATGGACCGTTGCCAGATATTCATTGTACTTCTTTTCCTGAGCTTGTTGCAGTTTCTGCAACTTCTTCAGGAGACCTTTACTGAGTTCCTTGCCGTCTTGATCGTGTGTTGGCAGTCCCTATAAGCACACAAATATATTATAACAGTACACATTTAATACTGCGTCGCAGTTACTTATATTTATCATATTTTTTGCTATACATTCAAATTCCTAATAAGGTTACTTTAGTTAACACTTTCCCTGCGAAGTATAACACTGCTGTGTATTGCGCGGCGCAACGCGTTTGCGGCTTCTACACACCTGTGTTGTACGGACAAATCTGTGTGGATTACGGGCGAACACAAGTGTTGTATTTACCTCGACGCTACAATACAGCGGGCAGACATTACGTCTGTGTTAATAAAGGATACACAGATGCTACAAAATACAATATTTCAGTAAATTGTCGCATGTTCAATTTAGAGAATGCGGCTCCAGTTTAGTGCCGCCTTCCGCAACGCTGACCCTATCTAATACATAAGCGCCGTAGTTAAATTGTTATACAAAATGTATTATTACTTTTTATGATAAATTGTAATTCCTAACAATAAGGTCACGTAAGGTAAGGAGGTAGCGCCGCCCTCATAACCCGTTACGTAAAAATTCTTACTTAGATTGTTCGGTGTTTCGGTTACACTAGTGCGGTTTCCAAGTATATTTGCAAAAGTGGAATCGATTTTAATCTTCAGGAATAGTAAGGTAAGATGTATGGCCAAAGACAAGGCTTCAGTAAATTCTAAAAGTGGATGTGTCTGTCCATCGGGTGCCACAACTATCCAACATTAGGTGGTCTGCATGCTCGTTTACTACTCTTCTTATCCAATAAAACTATGTTGGCGTTATTTACATTAATCATATGATTTACATAGTTGATAATCCAAATATAATAAGTAAACAATATTCAACTAATTAATGTACCTTTTCATCAAACTTGGAATATTTATCAGTCTCTTTTTTGAACATATCTGCGGGTGGAATTTTCTTCTGTTCTTCCTTAGCTTTTTGCGCCTCTAGTAACTCTTGTTTCTTTCTTAGTTTTTCTGCTTCAACTCGCTTCTTTTCTTCTTTTTCTCGCATTAGTTCTTCCTTACTGACAAGCTTAACAACCGTACGATCTGATAATAGATAAATAACATTGTTATTTTATTAAATGTTGGATTGCTACGGAATTATGAAGCAAAACAAAATTAAATTTTGAGTTTTCATTCGTACAAATGTACAGACTACAGTCTGTTAAATTTAATAGTGATGGTGGTAAAAATTAAAATAATTGTCAAAAGCACAAGGTACAATTAACAATTACTTGGTTAAAAGTTTATTTTTTTTATTCGTTTTTTCGATATTTGTTTTGCGTGCGTGCGTGCGTTCGTGCGTGTGCGTATGTGTGTGTGTGTATGTGTGTGTGAGAGAGAGAGAGAAAGAGAGAGAGAGAGAGAGAAAGAGAGAGAGCTGTGTATCTGAGCATGTAATTCACACTATAAGTGTGCGTTTCGCGCGCACCGGGCTTGTCCTCGAGGCGCACGCCGAGCGCGGGCAGCACGGCGTCGCGCAGCGCGTCGCACAGCGCCAGCACGGCGGGCGCGGCGGCCGCGCGCGCCGCCTCGCGCACCTGCCCGCGGAACGCGCCCAGCGCCTCCAGGTACGGCATCACCGCCTTCTCCAACTTTACAATAAATAACGCACGTTACTTCGAACATTCAAACATTCCGCTCGCTTTTCTACTGCATTTTTTACTTTTGATTACAAAAACAATTATGATATTTCATACAAAATAAATCTCAACCAATTCTCATTGGCATAGCGTGGTCGACAAAGATCCTTCGATTATGCGGATTCTCGTACCCAGTAGCGGTAGAAAAAAAAAAAGTACAGTACAAGGTTTACCAGCACATTTGCAGTAAGGCAGTGCAACCGCCACACCCATTTTAATTTAAAACAATTGTTGAATTTTAATAGAAAGTGGAGTCCACTTACATCTTAAGCCTCGGGAACAGCGAAACACGTTTGCTCGATTTTACTTGGATTATACTTACCGTTTTATATAACCCTAGTATGATTGAACCGACGTCTTTAGACGACAGTGACCTCTTTCCATCGAGTAAAGGACTTATTTGCTACTATAATCTAGAAAAATACGTACGCAAACGTCAGCATCGCCGACAGGGAAGCCGATGCAGCCGCGCGGGCCCTCGACGGCGCCGCACACGTGGAGAATGTCGGTGACGTAGCGCGCCGCGGCGCCCAGCAGCGGCGAGGGGCGCGGCGCCGCGCGCTGTAGGTACGAGTGCGTGGCGCCCACCAGCTCTCGCAATGCGTCCAAGGCGCCGCGAGTATCCACGTTGTCTGCAAAGATAAACATTATAATTGCGGCGCTCACATATTAAATCGGGTCGGCGTTACGGGAGGCGGCTCTAATCTGAAGTTTATTTCTCTAGACTGAATATATGCCGATAATTCACAGCAATGTTGTATTTTTTAGCATATGTGTATTATCTACAAATACACAGACGTAATGATCGCCCCCTGTCTTGTAGCGCCGACGTAGATACACTTTTGTTCGTCCAAAATCCATACATATTTGTACGTACAACACATATGTGTACAAGCCGCAAGCACGTTGCGCCGCGCAATACATACCAGTGTTGTAAATAATAACATTTATCACTCGATAACCTAATTATAGTTTAAACTGGGGAAAGCCCGCAGCCAACGTTGTTATCTACCATAAACAACTTGTTTATAGGTTGAAGAACTGTAAGTACCGACTAAACAAACAGATAAAAAAACCATCTTAGAGTTCAAAAGCGTCAACGTACCTATGTACGTACGTACAAATGAGCATGCTGGTCACCTGTTAAGCGGCTACAAAACTCATAGATCCGTATTGTGGTCCTAAGTTAATGCATTGCTAATACTGAGGATTAAGATGCTATCTACCTGTCTTGTATACTATCGATATATACTCGAGTTTTTATAAGAGTGCCGAGAGGTTTTTCCACCGGCTTTTTTCACCAAGTCAACCTCTGCCAACAGGGCATTGAAAGCTGTACTGATTTTACATTGCACCCTGTACTACAAGTATATGCAAATACCTTGCAATGAACTAAAATATTTGAATTTGAATTATCAACGGCTCTTGGATCAAAACATAAGAAGAGCTTCACAACGGATTGCATAGATGGCGATGGTACCTCCCTAGTCCGGTATAGTTAGTACTAGTATGTATATACATGATATTGTCGACCGCTTACCACATAGTGCTGCATGAACTTGTTCCTTGACGGACGTGATCTTAGCCGACAGTTGCTGCTCCTCGGGCCCCCACTCGCCACCACAGCCTTCCTCGTACCCACTTCGCAATGCATCCTTTACTGTTAGGAAGAATTCCTGAAATAAAATACAAATTCTATCTATACATTATAAAATATAATAACACTCTAACTGGGCTTTATTTTTAAACATTTGTACCATACGTATAACACGGCATAACTAAGGCAATACACAAAATGCAATTTGTTACTGTTTAAGTCGTTCCTTGTTGCCATTTACCTTATAAGGGCATTACAGTTTCTACTCATAAGTGTTGAATGTAAGGTATTGACAAACTTTTGACAGGCAGTATTAATTTTGGGAAAGGCATGAAGAGATGTATTTTTTAACCAAATTCCAACCCCACCTAACCCCTGCAACTAAATTTAATCTTAACGAGATATCTACATATGTTATACTTGCTAACCTTATGTCATTAAACTAATGAGATGCAATAAAAAATATATAAAGTTACAAAAGTCAGCACTCACATTAAACATTTTCTCAGTTTGAATGGCCATTTCCATGGTATTTTCAGAATAATCTAACGTTTCTTTCCAGCCGTGCAATAAGAATGCTATTCGTAGCTGACGTGCTGTATGACGCTTCAAGGCCTCGGAGATCGTCACGAAATTCTTCAATGACTTGGACATCTTGCAACCGGCGATTGTTAAGTGACCGGTGTGGAGGAAGTAGTTGACCCATCCAGGAGAGTCAAAATGTGCCTTTAAAAGAACGAATAACATATTAGCTTTTTTGTTGTAAAAAATCTATTTTCAACTTAAGACGGTAAGACCGAGTTCGTATGGCGTGATGTAAAACAGCATGACGTTATATTATGTCGTCATACCCTCTACCTATAATCGCTATCGACGTTTTTTTTTTGTGAGAAAAATGAAAAATATATTTATTTATAACCAAGTGTGTGCCAGGATGTCCCGCTCTTCTGTAATTACATTGTATCTCTTATTAAACTACTAAATAATAATTAACAATTTAAATTTTAAGTGTAATTTTAAACAAATCAAAGCTTGTGTATAGTACATTTATGTGGGTATGTGTTTGTGTTTATGTGAGTGAGTTTGTGTGGAAGTATTAGTGTGTGTTTATGGGTGTGTGAAAGTGTGTGTGTGTTTCAGTAATATGTATTTTATCTTGTTTTTTTTATATAATTACGTTAAATAAAGTCTCTGTTTCTTCATAATTTAATTTTAAAAGCCACTCAGTTACAGATTTTTTAAGTTCATAGGTATTATTATATTATTCACCTTCTTATATATACTAGCTGATTGCTAAGTATATTGGTGCCTAGCAAATTCAGTTATTGTAATATCTGTTTCTATTGTAATATGTAGTATTCTTTTCAGTTTTCAGTTAGTATCTACGGTTATTGTGTTATGTCTCTTTAATATTAGTTGTCGAATGTATAGTTTTCTCACACTTAGTAAGCTATTTATGTCGTATAACTCTTTTGTGGAGAATCTAAAAGGTTTATAGTGTATAACTTTTAGTAAGGCACGCTGACTTCGTTCTAATTCAAGGAATTTAATTTTCAATGGTCCTCCCCACACTGGAATGCAGTAAGACAGTAATGATTCAGCAAGAGCTGTATAAACTTTTATTATGCATTAAACATATTAAAATATAAATATTATTATGCTTTTAATGGTTCAGAGGATCTAACTAAGGACCAAAAGCTCGTAAGCTTTCTATTTCTACAATGCTTACATGTGTCAACAAAAAAAATACTTAATTGCATTTGTAATATATACAGCGGTTGTCGTACGACAAGCTTATATCGAATGGGCCAAAAGAAGGTTGTAAATTGGATATTCGTTGCGCTAGATCAAGTTTTACTAACACTTGAGCAAATATGATTCTTATATACATACATAAGTTGTAGTTGCGCTAGATCTGTTGGATATTTATATTTCAAGTCTCATGGTTATTCTGCTATATTGACTATTTTAAAAACTATATTCGAAAGTTACATTTTATAAACAAAAAAGTATATATTGATAAATGATTATTTACGGATGGACAATAGCCATTTAATGTAACTGGGGGCTCTGCTATTTGATGGATATTGTCACAGACGTAACGTTATTTTAGACTAGTTACTAACAGTTATGGATAATATTTTATTAGTATATGTATAAGTCCTTTATTTAAAAGCTTAACAGATAACGTTATCAGAAAGAGCGGATTTTGTATCGTATTTATATGTCGTTTACATATCATAGATGATGAACGAGATGCGCGCGCTTGTGTACTCCGAAGAATATTTTAAACTATAAAAGGCTTGAGAAAAACTCCAAAGTTATCGGAGGCTACGGACAGTTTGACAATATCCGACTTGTGCTGATCACTGACTCATATTTTCCCCACAGATTCTTAATTAGTCAGAAATCATTACGTGGCGGTATAGTGCCCTATTTTCCAGGTCGCTTTCAGTTGTCGCAAGAGATCTTTGGGGGCATAAAAAGAAAACTTACGAACTATCTACTCACGTTAGAGTGGTTCTCGACCAGACAGAGGAACACTACGTCTTCGCGCATCAGTCTCACGGCACCGTGCAACGGCTGCGGAGTTTTGCTCTTCAGCATTCGGTATAGCAGAGCAGAAGACATGTGGGCGAAATCTTCACCTGAAATGACAATGAAGAACTTAAAACACTCTTTGATTGATAATATAATGAACCCTAGGGCCATTCTCAGTGATTTATATCTATGTATTGTTCTTATTAGATATCACTGTATCGGTAACGGAAACCTACCATGTTACATTGTGTTTACATGCTTGGCAATTTAATTGCAAATTGCCTAGCGTGGTGGACTAGTGACTACACCTCTCATCCTATTCCATAGATTTTTGTGTCCAACATTTAGATTGCATGATAACAATGTTAAAAGTTAATTTAATGTGCTGCAGTGATTATGTCATTAAATTAAGCTTGTATAACTTTTGTCTATTATGACATACCCATTTCTGCTCTTCACTATCTGTTATTTTCTGGTTTAAAGGGAATAATAAGACAATTTTACTTTTTCGTGGTTTACCATCTGCAACATCAAAAGTAGTGGCGCATGCTTTTGTGGTCCCCTTAAAGTAACCTTTTTTTTTATTGTGAAAGAGTAAGAAACGGGCATGCAGGCCACCTGATGTTAAGTGGTCACTGCAGCCCATGGAC
>DWON01000286.1:0-37126 GCA_018251015.1 Phocides pigmalion okeechobee | reverse complement strand
AACTTCTGTTCTATTTGAGATTGGACGTGGTTGTCCATGGGCTGCAGTGACCACTTAACATCAGGTGGCCTGCGTGCTCGTTTCTTACTCTTTTATAATAAAAAAGAATCACTGAATGTCGATTATAGTATGATGTCAGGAATCCTTGCTAACATCAGCGGGCTACTAAAATTGATAGATTGGTACATTTGCTACAATTTATTTAGTATATTTTAACGAGAGGAGGACAAACGAGTATGCAAGATATCTGATGTTGAGTAGTCGGTTCAGCCCGTGGACATCTGCATACAATCTAAAATAGGATTGACGTTTGAGATTGTATGTAATCGTATCTAGATGGCTTGCTACTCTTAAGTTCTATGTCCGTATTTATTAAATACCTATATTAGTCTCTATTATATTCACGTGTAAACTCACATAATGTCGCATTCATTTTATATAAAAAATTACATTACCTACTGAATTTGTTCACTGTTTTAAATTAATTAATATTGTACATACTTAATCGGCGAATAATTTCTAAAAATGCGTCTTAACTTAAAAAGCGAATGATCTATTTAAATCTTTCTAAACATTTCTTATTACACTTGAAATACCTTACCTTTGTCGTGCTTAGAATCAATGGTGACTTGTTTCATTAGCTTGTATTTAATTACATTACTCTATTTTCCATGATTTAATGAGAATGTATTGTATTAGTGCGGAGCTAACGACAAAAACTAACTCTATTTTTAGCTAAAAAACGGTTTACATTGCAAATATCATGAAAGCTATGGCTAAACTGACGTGTTTACTACGGGTGATTCGAGATGCTTAGCGGGATTTGATCATTCGTTTAACCTATCATTTTGAGGCCACTTTAAGTGCGTGTCAATATCGTAGTTTCTTTGTCGTAATATCGTAGTTTATTATAAGAAAGGTTCTTGGTGTTATTAGAAATAGCTGCTGTTATAACATACATATATTGCATTATCACTTTTTACAAAAAGGCAGTGCAAATGTATTTGGAATAACATTAAGAAATCAAGACATCATTCACGTACACTTGAATGCGAGTCCTCGCGTCAATTAGATTATGTTTGTAGAAGTTTGCTGTCACAATCGGCGCGAGTGTATTTTGTTTTGCGTGTCGCGTATTGTATGTCTCAATTTGACCACAGTTCAGCAAACAAATCGCGCGCCGACCGCGTGAACAAAGACGGCGCGGAAACTTTTACGTAGCCGCTGCGCGTTTAGTTGATCTTGTGGAATTTGAATATTGTAGCCCATTTAATAGATTCCATATTTTTTAATGAACCCGAAAGCGAGCCACCAGACGCCAGCCACGTAAAACTTTTCATGTCGTTTAAGCGAGCTCAATTTAGGCTTTAGGTATGCATGTTAAAAACAAATTTATTAATTTACTTGTACATTTATTTAGTTGTACATATTCTATTATAATCTAATAAATGGTCTGCCTAATGGCATGCAAATTGTTCAATTATAATGCTGTTGTACCTTGCATATTGATACGAAATTATAATTATGTTATTAATTGATAGATTGATATTTCAAATACGTGCTTGCAGAAAGTTATAATTTTTAATCTCACACGCATAGTCGAAACCGCTGCACGTAGTTTCCTGAAATTTTGCAGATAGATTCTTTATATAGTGTCAGTGAGCACTAAGAAGGGTATTTCGAAAAATTCATTCCTAAGGGGTAAGGGTTGAAAGATTGTATGAAATTTCGTAATATCGACTGACGCCGAAACAAAGCTGCGGGAAAAAGCTAGTTCATTATATAATCCGGAATGATGTTGTTTTAATGTACATTATTGGAATTTGTAAGGACCATTAAATAATACCTTTTTCGAGGAAATCTAAGTAACCTGCTTCTAAGAGATTTTACGAAAGATTGTAACATACTACAAATGGTTGAGCCCCTTTCAAACTCCCCTTTCAACACTTTCACAATATTAAATCTTTATTTCTGAGTAGAAATAAAGCAGTAATGCAAAGCAATAATCAACACGATACACAGTATTCAATTGATAATGCTGAATGAATATTGAATATTACGGCCGCTAGTTGTGGAATCAATTCTCACGTAATAGAATCACACCGTTCCTGAAACTCCAATCGTGGTAGCAAAACGTTAACTGCAGTTAATAGGTGTTCGGATAGGTATTCAATACAGATTGAACGAAGTTTCTAAGTAAGTTTGGCGGTGTGGCCCAGTTAGTGTTGGCGGTTGATTCTAAGGTCTAATGCAGACGATCGCTTTTTATCGGTCGGTTACTTACTTTTGGAACGCCTATCAATATATTCTGTGACTCATACGTCCCGCGAAAAATCAAAAATCGTAGTACGTTGGACTCTCGTTGACTTTCACGGCCTTTGATCAGCCGACAAGATTAGGTTATGAATAAAATTCGATCGTCTGTATTAGGCTTTAGACTTTATCAAAACTTTGTCGCAGATATGACATTGTGAAGCCGCCGCAGTTCGGCGTGGTGGAGAGGCTGCGGGCGCTCGACGGCACGTGGCAGACTGTCGACTCGTTCACCAGCGAGATGGTCTACTTCGGACGCGTCCGATACATGCATCTGCTCGGGAACCCAGCTCATGATGAGTTTAAGGTAAGATTGTGAAATACTATTTTTCATTTCCAGGATGTGTTTTCTTTGTGTGTGTCGTATTTTGGATTCTGATCGGATTTCGAGTTAGTGTAATTATAATTATAGATATTATTAGATTAACCATAATTACCTAATGAAAGATGAAGACACGTTTTCGAATCACTTCGAATTTGCGGTTGTACAAGTTACAGCGATGTGTAGTACGAAATTAAATATTGCCCTGAACACGAGAAATAAAAGTATTTTTAGAATCGTACTTGTTTTTAAGAACAAAATTATGTTCAATTTTGTTATGATAATCATTCAGTAAGAAACCCCATTTGACGATTATTTTTCGAGTTCTTATTAAGTACGACTTAATGAAGCACGTAGGTGTTCATTTTTTAGGGTAGGCCACCCTCGTAAGAAAGACGCTAAATAAAGAAACTTGTTCATTCGATATGAGAAATGTTAATTAGAAGGATTGGAGGTGATGTTTAGGTACTTTGTGATTAATGGGGCAAAAATGTGCTTTTATTTTTGGGATTAACGCCGAACTCCTGATTTTATAAATTTGTTCTGTTGGTTATTTCGTTTATATTTTATTCCAAGATAACGAGTCTTTTTAGAGAAACTGGAACTTTGCGGTTCTAATGGGATACCTATGCTGTTTTTTTTTCGATTCTACTTATTAGCGGAAATAATCTTATATGACTTCTGTGGATGATGTATTGGGATTGTTTAATTAGATTTGTTAATATAATTGTTGATTTGAAAAGATCTTTGTAACCACAATCGACAGCTTTTAATTGTTGAAATTTTAATCGAATATTTTGTATAGACGTGACCGTTATTGTGTTCAATAATATGATAATAGTTATTTGTTAAAATATTCTTCACTTATAAACATCAAATTTCAAGCTTAGCTCTTTTTCTCCTTGCAGTTCAAAGCGTCTGTAGGAACGATACGAACGAATACATTATACGATTTTCGATTAACGTTCATAAAACTCGAACTGTA
The DNA here is from genome assembly GCA_018251015.1 of Phocides pigmalion okeechobee. Lineage (NCBI taxonomy): Eukaryota > Metazoa > Arthropoda > Insecta > Lepidoptera > Hesperiidae > Phocides > Phocides pigmalion. The sequence continues at coordinate 33,506 of DWON01000286.1, read as the reverse complement.
CCAGTCGGTTAATGAAGAACTAGTTCTTAATAACACACGGGAAGCCTTTATATCTGCCAAGCACCTGCGATTCAAGACAAAACCTATCGCGTTGCCAAGCGAGCGTATTCTGTACATGATACTGAAGCCACCCAAGTACGGTATCTTGCATTTATCTTCTGGAAAACATCACTTACAAGTTCACAGTTCGTTCACTCAGCAACACATTGATACCGACCAGCTGTGGTATAGGTTGCACAGGCGGGCGTATTCCCACATACAAGACGAATTCTCATTTGTCGTGGGGGCAACTGAATGTGAGAACATAACAGGTGTTATCACGATCCGACATATACCGGGGGCGGCGCCGACCGACCTAACCACTGGCCGCGTTCACACCACTCTCGAGAGGTTGCAAGTGATGGAAGGGTCCCGAATGGCCATACCTGCAACTCATCTCAACTTCCGAACGGATGCCGTCACCAACTTAGTGTTCAACATCACACACTTGCCTAAACACGGAAAGATCGAAGTCATAAATGATAATTTGAAAGTAATCAGAGACAACACGACATATTTCACGCTACAAGAACTTAATTCGGACAGAGTATATTACGCTCACGATGATTCTGAAAGCAGACACGATTCCTTCCACTTCATGGCACTCAGTCCCGAACCGGAGGACTTCCAATACGTCGGTGTCTTCCACATAGATATTCTGCTCAAAAATGACAACAGTCCCGTGCGGGCTACCGAAAGAGTGTTCCACATAGTGCACGGTGGTTCTAGACTTATCACTGCAAGAGATCTGAGTTACACTGACGCAGACTTAGACACTAAGGCGTCTGATATCATATACACTGTACAAAGGTTTACCAAGGATCCTCCGAACGGCGGGATATTCAGAGCTGACAACCCAGTAGAACAAATAGCTCAGTTTACCCAAGACGATATAAATAAGAATCTGGTTCTGTTCAAGCATCAAGGCAAGGACTATGGAAAGATGGCCTTCTGGATATCAGATGGATTGTTCGATGTAAATGGTGTTCTAGAGATTCAGGCATCTCCGCCATTCATAAGAATGGTCCCCACGAATGGGTCTATAGTTGAAAATGGGAAGACGATTATTATAACCACTAAAGAAATGCAGGTAAGTTTCCAGTACTCTATTTATCTTCTTGGTAAAGTAATGATTCTTTTCACATTTATAAGCAACGATGCAAACAAAGTTACGAATATAAATTAGCGACTGTTATAGGTTCTGTGCAAAAAATTCGGTCAACTTAACAAAAATATTTTGTTTTATATACAAAATTCTAAAATCTAGCAAGCATGCTTTGCAAGTGGTCAGTCAGAGAAAAAACTTAATTATTTATCTAGAAATTTGTGACTATTTTTTTTAAATATGAGAACAGTTTTATTATGTTACTGTATTATGTCTCGAAGATTATTTAATTTCATAAATCAAATACAAATAAATTTTAAATTTTCACTTTAATGACAATTTAAATAAAATGAATATTAATTCTTTAGATTGAGAATGGAATATAAATATTAAAAACGGTTTTAGATTTGAAATTTACACAAAATTTATAATAAAAGCACTTAGATTCAGTGGAAGAGATTACAAAGTTCCAACTATATAATGCGATAGATTTAACTTTAAATACCTTCGGTATTATACAGTAAAACTCTTTGGCGTTCGCCTGCGGCGGCACCTCAGCTTGTTTCTGACTTGTATTGCGAAAGCGCGGCATCGCTTTACTCTAGTACAAAGGTTATTATAACACGGATTTAATTTTTGCAAACGTATGATCCTAGTTTACAAGGGGGAGAAATGCATATTTTTAGTTAGTGCTCAGTGTCTCCAAGCTACATGTTCATTTGTTATTCCATTACCTAAAAACGATATTGGATCGTTTTTCAGTTAGAACCTCTGTTCATTATGGTGATTTGGTAGGAACTGAAAGTAGACTCACACCGGAGAGTTCCTATCGCCGGTTATAATTCGACACGAAGCAACTCTTGTGTTTCGATTGGAGTGATGCTGTACCCGTCAACACTTATAAGCGAGGCGACAGTCTTAGCCCTCGAGAGTTGCAACTCATCTATATATTATTTCAGATTATGGTTGGAAGTGGATTTCCATTTTCTGGACGGTCCTTTACGCTCATTAGTATTTTTTCTAAACAGAAAAAATAATTAGTTATTTGTCTATAGCGGCAGTTTGTGCTACATATCTGTTAACTTTTATAATTTGCAAACACTATATTTGGGCTGTCAGGTGGATACAAACATGAACTGTCTGGAAGAGGACATCCGCTATGAGATAACGTACGAACCGAAATATGGTTCGTTGGAAGTGGGCGGGGGCCAAGCCGGGTTTTTGTTCACGCAGCTCGATGTAGCGGCCGGCCACGTCGCCTACAAACACCGGGAGACAAACACTGTCACTGATTCCTTTAGGTAAGTCAGGGCTTGTAGTCAAGATCTGAAGTCTAGGCTTCTTTAGGGAATGTCGGGGCCCTCAGACAAAAAATAGTACCTTGTTAGAAAATAATGTATTTTTTCTACTAACTTCTTTGTAATAAGAAAATAATGTGTGCAAAAGAAATAAAAAGTCTGATTTGATAAACGTGAAATTGAGATGTTGTAAAAAGAGAAAAAAGTTTTTTTATTGCAAGCATCGGTCTTTTTACAGTAAAGAGAATACTGAGTAAAGTCGTATCGTACCTTAAATTCACGCATTAATAGGAAATTAAGGAAATAATTTCTTGGGAAATGTAAAAAGGAAGATTTTAAGTTATGTTTGTAAAGTTCGTATTATTTAAATGACACATTATTCTTAATAATTAATCGAAATCAAATCCGAATTTTTCATATTCTTTAGGTGCGATGTACATCAGTGGATTTTCATGTCGGTGATCGGAAATTTTCATCTTAATTAATACCGGTTATGTTCGAGGTCGAAACGTTATTATTCGTATTCTATAATTTGTTTATAAAAACTTCGACGTCTGTAGGTATAGAATAATGTTACGTAATTAATTTCGTTTCAAACATTAATTTTACATCGAAAACATCGCCTTAACCACCCACACTTGCCTCAAACCTTTGCGTTAATCATCTCATTAATTTCACTTGTCTAAAAGAAAAAACTCACAAAGTACAACCTAAATTATGTATATGAAACGTTTTGAGAAAGAACGTAAGAAATTTTGCTTTACAGTTATTATTCATTAACAATTACTATTTAATCGACATCGCAATAATACTTATAATCATAATCAAAATCAAAATTATTTTATTTAAACTCGGAAGCATTTAAAAGCTAGATTCTTTATGCATATATTTACGATTGCACAAGAATTTTGAAGAAACCTCGTGTACCCTTGAGGGCGAGAGTATTGATAGATCTAACTTGCAACTATTAACAATAAAGGAAAACACCACGGGGAACCTAAGAGTTCTTCAGAACAGTTTTCAAAGAAGTATGGAGACTTATCAATCTACGCTTGACCACCGTAATAGACTATGGTCAAACTTTTCGCTTGTAGAATAGATCTGATCCCAGCAGTGGGATAAAATATGTTTGTAAGTTTGACGCTCAATTATGTGTGATTTTGTTTATGCAAGAACACTGGTAAATAAGAATTTAAATAATGAACTAACGGTAAACTCACTCACATGGAAAAATGTTTTGATAGAATCTACAGTCAGCATTTTGCGTGTTAAATCGATATTGTAAACAAAATCTACAATGGAAACCACGTATTTAAACTTTGAACTTTTCACGCATCGTTTCAGTCAATAAATAGTATTTATTCTAATCGTCATTAAAACAGCAAATGCCTGAAAGCTCGATCCCAATAGCAGTAAACGCATTTCACACATTAAACATTAAATTCCGTTCATTGTCACGTCACATGCCACCAACAAATCGGTATCCTGATGCATGGAGGGCGTGTATCTAATATGAGTGTTAATGTAGTAAAGTGGAATTGTATTTTACTTCCGTTAAAATATTTACACAGAAATGTTGTCTCTCTTATAAACTTTCACCCTGTAAATGATTTAAAAAACAGAACTTACGCTTCGTCATACCTTAGCTTTTCTGAATGGCGAGACATTTTCTGAGACGGTAGTAGATTTTATTTTTACTTGAGTTTTGTAAGACTCAACTTTGAGTAAATATAATTTGACTTTGATTTCGGAATTCACAGTCGTATGGCAATTTTGACAGAACTTTCATGATTAAGCCGTGACATGATTTAACGATGTTTTGTTTTCCTTTCCTTTCATTACTGTTCATGCAAGTGGATAGCATATTTGAAATTTTAGTGGAAAAATCATTTAAACGTTTCTTTTTTTACAATTCGTATGACAAGTATTATTACTCCAAAAAATAGTTAATAGTATTCGTTATCATTTTAATACTCCTTACCAACCACGTTTTTTCTTTCGTTAGTTCATTAATTCCTGCATTACTTATTTTTGTCTTATGTAAGAGCGTTTATTTTTGGTTGGTGCACACAAAATATATTTTACAGGTTCAAAGTTATGTGCTTAGAGGCTTGGGGTGAAGGTGTGTACCCAATAAAGATATTCCCGTCCAGCTACTGGGAGCCGTTACGAGTTACGACCAACAAGCCATTAATAGTTGAAGAATCTACAAGCGTCAACGTCACGAAGGAGATTTTAGAGGTAAGGAGACAAATGTGAATTGATATTGATCTAAAATATAATTTATATTTTTCATATCGCTACTTCAAAACAAATGGGCCACAACGTGAAGAGACCTAATTTAACAGGAGAGCCAATTAAAGTTTTCAAAATCAGTTCTTGTATAATTGTATAACAGCTCTGTAATTTTAAAACTGATAAATGGGTGTTAGAGACTGTTAGAAAAATATTTTTATTCTGCTTTTAATGGTTGATTCGGATATGTGACCGACAACATTTTAATTTTTACAATAAAAAGGATTTTGAATTTTTTTGATTTGTGGCCCTTTTGTTTTAAAGTAGCGAATTATGACCAACTAAACTTCAAGCAAACGCCAACTCCGAGGAATTACAAACATTTTTTGGTCACGCTAACACCTATTGTCTAGACGTTGTTGGTCACGTCAAAATCTATTGTCCATACTAACATATTTTTTGGTCACACTATCATGTGCTGTCGCTACAAACATTTGTTGGACACACCAACATATGTCGGCTGTGCAAACATTCGTTTGCCACGCAAACTTTAGCATCCGTCAGGAAATTTTAAACATGAATTTGTTCGATACATTGGTTGAAATTCCGCTAAAGTTAGTGTTTATTATTTAAAACGTTTAAATGTAAACGTGTAACGTACAAATAAATATATTTGCATTGTTTTTCACCACTGACGGCCAATTCACAAACAATTGAATTGTTCAATATTGTTTTCTGTTCGATTTTATTTTATGGAAACTGTAAACGGGCGTGCTAGCCAACCGGAAGTTTACCTGGAAAGTAGTGACTGCCCTCCACTACCGAGTTACAGAACAGGAATATCCATGTTGTATACTATGGTCACAATTGTTCGTGGACTCATATGGTCATACCATTCCATTATAAGAGAATTGCTTCAGGCTAGAAATGGGAGAGGCGGTATTTTCCCTGATCGAATTATACCGGTTCTATCGTCTTATAAATGACATTAAATATTTAGTTAGTAACGTCCAAGCGTCTCTCACACACTGAGAGTTCAGTTTCGAAACAAGGCTCGCATTTGTCATTTTCAAAAATATTAATGTATTAAAAATTTCTTTAATAGTGAACGAAAACATCGAAAGGAAATCTATTTGCTTCATATTTTTCGTAAAATCTCCAAAGATATATGACGTATAATCCCCACTTGGCCAGCTTGTTAAGTTGTCTCGTTATGAAAAGATACCCGTGGGATAATAATGGATTCATGATAATATTCCGATGCTTGGGACTTTTCTCAGTCACTTAGGGCTTTATAGCCTAATACTCGGGACAATTGCTCATTGGTAGATTTCACACATCTTTGAAAAGTTATGGATAGTTCAGTGGTATAAGTTCTGTCATAAGTTTCTGAATTAAGTTTAAAGTTTCTAAAAAGGCTTTTTGAAACTTTTGAATTCGAACCTGTAAATTCATACAGGATCAAATCTTTAAAATTACGATGTCAGTGATAGTAATGCATGTTATTATTTATTAGGTAATGCATCCGCAAATAGAACCTGCTAATATTGTCTATCAAGTGACCGACGGCCCTTATCACGGTTGGTTGGAAATTACTTCAATGCCTGGTTCAATAGAAGTGGAAAACTATGAGGAACCAATACATACAAGGGTATTCGATCAGTCAATTATAAACGCTAACCGTTTAGTCTACGTCCAGTCTGGCGTGAACCGTACCAGAGATCGGATTAAAATGGATGTAACCAACGGAATCGTATGGTTGCGGAGCATCGAACTGGTTGTTATAGTAATACCCGAACATTATTACGTATCGGCATATAACCTTACGGTTCCCGAAGGCGGCGCTGTGAGCGTAAAACCCGATTTGTTCAGAACTGATACCGAATATTATAGAGGCAAAGTGGTTTCGTATCGTATTCTGGAGAAACCTCAGTTTGGGACTATAGTTATGGGCGAACAAGAGCTTGAATTGCTTCCCGTTTTGAAACTCAACTCCGGCAATATTCAGGTAAGTCTACATGTTTGTTGAAAATCGTAATTATGCCTAAATAATAAATTCATTCCAAATCTTTAAAAATAGCTTATAAAAATAGGATCAAAAGGAAAGTTACGAAACATTTGATCAACGATTTTAATATACAAAAAGCGTGGATGTCATAATTATTATTTTATGATTAACATTTATTTTTAGTACGTAAATGACGGATCCGAAGAAACGGCCGATTCGTTGAAGTTATTAGCTATAACTGAGGGCGGGAAGGAAAGTGAACCATTTTACGTGCAAATCGAAATAGTGCCCGTTAACGATGAACCGCCTATTGTTGCCGCGAACACGGGCCTTTGTGTTTGGGAAGGAGGCGCCTTCATCTTCACCAGGAATGAGCTATGTGAGTAGTCCATCAGCCCTTGGAACTACTCGAGTGCATTTTGCTGTAGTTTATATTTATATGTGATATTTTGTATTTGAATGTCCATACCTCTGGTCTTAGTCTTAGACTATGATATATAGGAACTGAGAGAACAAAAGTAATTACAATTAATATAATCCATTTAAGATTTTTTATGTCTTTTATTCAGTTGCGTTATAAGCTTACAAAGGTGATATTTCACAGGCAAAGCCGCAGGTTAAAGCTGGTTATCATTTAATCGAACTGAAGTTAAACCTGAGGAATCTAATCATGTCGACCACAGTTGCGTTGCCAACCATGGTTACAAACAAGTGGTTTCCGTGGCTGTATTTTTTTTTAAATAAGAAGAGCATGCATATCTCTGGATTTTAAACAGATTCTGTAATCTATGGATGTACATGCAACCTCAAACAGGAGTGAAGTTCTATTTCAGCTCAAAATGCGTTGCCCTACCTGCGTTGCTCCATTAAGGTGGTTGCCTCGCATTCACACGCTTTCAATAATTTAATCACAATAGCTTACAAGGGCAGTGGTATCTTTCGTCGAAATATAGGTGCAACAACTTGCAAATGTATACTATATGTTGTCTCGTACCTTTGTCGCTAGATGTAAACGACGTCGACACGCCACTGACCAACGTGACAATTCGCGTTGTGGACATCGTTTCGGGGTACATAGCAATGAAAGCGAATCTGGACACGCCTGTCTATCACTTCACGCAAGCCGACATTGACCGTCGAGAAGTCCTGTTCGTGCACACTAGTAAGTTTTCAACCGTTTCCAATATTAACGACGACGTTGTCAATTCACTTGCATTTTTTATGTCTCTTACCGCATAAGTGTTATATATAAATAGATATTATTTTTAAAGAGTTTACATCAAATTGAGCACACTATAAAATATTGTGTACCGATTTCTTTTTTTTTTATAGTTCGTTGAAGGTTGACATATGAATTAGTAAATGGTGGGATTATTTGTAAAAATAGTTTTTTAAAATTACAAAATAAACAAAGGTTTATTTTGTAATTTTACTACGCTATCATAAAAATAGAATGTTTATTTAATATGTCATTTTTTTAATCTAAAAAATTAATTGAAAACATAATTTATTTTGTAAATTATTAGGTAAAATTCTGTCGCACTTTATTAAAATGTTTACGAGGGGATACTGAAAACTATCGTTTATTTCAGATGGGACAAAAGGTAAAATGATCTTCAATGTAACTGATGGAGCTCATGAACTCTCTAAAATCACGTTTTTGATCACAACCAAGACGGTGTCATTAAAGTTAGTTCGAGTTAACAAACTCAGTTTGTTCCCACTTATGAGGGAACCTTTGAACGGTTATTTTTTGATGTCGAGGTGTTCAGATCCCGTGAGGCCTATCTACTATAAAATTGACCGGTCCCCGTCACTCGGCAGGCTTGTATTGTTCAATGGTGAAAACCACCACCGGTCGATAAAGCAATTCACTCAAGAAGATGTCAATAATTCGTTAGTGTACTACGAACACACTCATCCATTCTCGGATTTGTATACGAACGATTCCTTCATATTCACCGTGGAAGCGGCTCTCGCTAAACCTGTTACAAATGAGGTATTCCACATAGATATATCAGTGTCATCCGGTGGTCTGTCAAAATATGTATATGTCCCGCAAATCAAAGTGAAAGAAGGCGACAAAGTGCCAGTAAAAGTGAACGTTTCGAATGTGATAGCGTATTTAGAGACGCAGGCTGGCGTTCGCCAACCGCAAGTAGAGGGGCAGTGGACGGAACCGACGCATGGCGTACTTAAACCCTCGGTATCATCGCTAACGCAAATACAAATGGAAAATGGCGCTGTAACATACGAGCACGACGGTTCAGACTCGCTGGAAGACAAAATTGACATGGCACTACTTCTTTTGCCTGATTACGTACTCCTCTGTAATGTCACAATACCAATATATATCATACCAGTCAACGATCAGCCATTCAGACTGATGACTGTCGCCCCACAAATACAAGTAGTACAAGGTGAAAACCACACACTATCTAAGAGGGATCTGCTAACAGAGGATGCCGATACTGGCCCGGATGGAATACTCTATGACATAATTAGCGGTCCCACTCAGGGAAGAATATTAATGGTAGACAATAACCAGTCTAGAGATGAAGCGTATTCAGTCAATAAGTTCACTCAGGATGATATAAATAATGGCAAAATAATGTATGAACACTCTGGTTTGTTGCAAACAGCGACATTTTATTTCAGAGTTTGGGATGGTGAGTTCAAACCTACGTACACAGTTTTCACCATAGACGTATTGCCCGTTGTATTGAACGCTACGGCATTGCATGCAATTTACTTGCAACAAGGCTCAAACGTAGCGACGGTGTCCGCAGATCAAATTTACGTTGAAACGAACGCTAAGAAATCCAAAGTCGTTTACAATGTGACACGGCAGCCTTCACACGGCATGATATATCATGGGAGAAATCCTGTAACATGCTTCACTCATCAGGATTTGATGGACAGGCTCGTTATTTACATGCAAAACGACATGACGACCGCCAATGATAGTTTTGAACTCATAGCGTACGTTCACAACAGTAACACAACTCGGCCTTTTATGATCGACGTGGTCGTGCAACCGCTGATGATCCTAAACGATTTGAAAGTTGATAGTGACAAAACGAAATTGTCACTGAATAATTTAGATGCCACTGAACTTGCGAAGCTAACGGCTAGCGATCCCGTGTACACGATAATCAAGAAGCCCAGCTACGGCTCCATTAAGAAGATAATAAGAAGTTCGGGAGAGAAAACTAGCGCCCGAGAAAGAGAAGTGGCATATTTCACGCACGAAGACGTCAAGGCTGGTGTAATATATTTCGTGGCTAAAAGGAAAGCTAAAGAAATCAGTGGAACAGAGGATAGTCTACAGTTCTTGCTCGCTGCGACGATATTCCAGCCAGCGGTCGGCAATATTAAAATATTTATAGGAAAACAGCTGAAGAAGAATTTACCTGGACCAAACGACCCTGAGAGCCACGAGGGTATTCTAGTAAGTAAATTGTTATCTGTGAATTATTATATTAGGTATATTTGTTTATCACCCAGAAAGGTGAAGTATTCAAAGGTATTCATAGATATATGACAAGTCTTATTGTAGACGCAAAGTAACCCTGTTTCCATATTTCATCGCTATGCCCAATTGCCGGAAATACCGGATGATTGGCTATTTGTAGGGTATAATTCAGTCAGGCAGTTTAATATGCAAACAGGAGCTGAGCATGATGCCGACTACTGGCCATGCCAAATTGATTATCTCCAGATTACCAAACGCCTACTCTACCGTTGGTTGCATCGTAATCGTACCAATTTTTCAGCTATTAGCCTAAATTAGTACGTTTCTCGTCTAGATGATTAGCTATCAAGCAGCATATGGAGTTGTACAAAAAAGTGCAACGCTGACTAAAACACACTGTATGATAACATTATTGAACCTCTCAAGTTCTAGAGAATAACTACACGTGTAAAGAGACAACATTTCATACTTTCAGGTGGCGAATAAATCCTCGACCTCTTACGTGGTGTACGTGCTGATAGCTGCGGGCATTTTGGTGACAATCCTCTTGATTGTCGGGGTGTTGAAGTGCAGGCGTTATATGGTGCGCGATCAGAACGCATTGGTGAAGATACACGGACAGAACCAAGGTGCGGTGGCGCCCATCCCCCTGCCTCGACCCCCAGATCATCTGATGCCGTCGCCTACGCAAGCAAGTCCGCCAATTAAACGGTAAACATATTTATATTGAGAATTTTTAAATTTGCCCAGCGATAGAACAACAAATCGACCGGGAAGGTACTGCCCCTGTTTATAATCCCCCGTTAATCTGTTGTTGTTTTTCGATTCCATAGGCTATGTTGACTACAATCTCAAGTGAGACGACGATTTCAGTTCTCATAAAAAAATGTTAAACTTGTTTATGCGCAACTGAATTTTTGCATATAATTTGTCACGTACATAAAAATTGGTTAAGAGCAATTGTAAAGCTTATAATTTATTAGTAGTTAGCTTAAAACATTCTATTCATATTTGCTTGTAGTTGAATTAATTTTAGTTCATATTATGACTATGTCAAACGCTATAAGTTGAGATATATTTTTATGTGAAACGATATTTATAAAAATAAATGGAAATTAAAATATTGAATATTCCATACAATCAACTCGAGCGATTTCTGAGAATTTACAAATACGTTACAAGTATACGTCAATTATTTCTCGAAAACATTCGTTTAACCTCAAATCGCGGCTAATACCTTTTTCTTCAATAATAATCGAGAATGTTTGCGGCAAATATATTCTACTTAAATATAAGATAATGTTGATACATTAATTTGTAATTTGTACATTTATTATGCCCGTACAAGTCCGCTTAGTAGCATTAATGATTGTTATTTTTGTTTTATGTTTCAATTTATCAGATACGTGTCGTCGGAGCAATCGGTGCACACTGGTGCGAGCACGCCCGTGCCGTCGGGTGGCAGCGTGGCGTGCAAAGTGACACCGCTCGCCGATGCCGTGATGCCGGACCTCAACGCGCGCTACCCCTACGGCACGGACGATCATACCGACGTGAGTAGATTAGTTTCGAAGACATTTTTGTGTGAGAAGAGTTGACGAGAATGCAGGATATAGACAATGTTGCTACGCCTGAGGACTATAGACATATCGCTTAGAAGTGAGATCCGCATCTGTGCCTCTACAAACGAAATAGAAGAGGAGCATCATGGCGGATTATGAACGGATCGCCCGTCGAACTTTTCAATACCTTTACAAAAAAATATATTAATCGTGAACACTCGTTGCTTTTTTTCGTCAGGAAAACTTGGGACGCGTACCTTTCGCTACAGGACCGATAGAAGGTTATCTCCGGCTTCGACTACTAAAATCTTACGGGTGTTCCACCGCTCCACGGCGGGGCGATACAATTTCGCATATTTCCGCGACCCCACCAGCAGCACCTCAGAGCAACCCTTTACACCGAAGGCGGCGTGGTGAACAACCGATACGTAGCAAAATGTATAAATTCCACGATATTAGTTAAGAATTCGATGATAATTGTGATGTTGATGCGCAGGCCGAGGAATGGAGCAGCTACGAAGCGAGTGAGGCGGCGTACCCACTCCGAGGTACTGGTGGAACGGGCGCGGGAAGTGCGGCGAGCGCCGCTGGTGCCGCTGCGGCAAATCCAATGCTTCGCCGCAACCAGTACTGGGTCTGACCCGCGGACACCGCACTGCCCGGGCCACGGACAGGTGACATTTTAGTTACTTATTTACTTATTTCTTTATTAAAACAGAGATTTATTTTCAGTAATAAAAATCGTAAATGCAACATGGTATACAAAAAAACCTAATTAGAATATAAGCCTAATCTAAATAATGAAAAAATAGTCCGTGCCCATGGGGAATAATTCCTCGAACGTTGGCTGCATTCCTTCGCTAAATAGCGATCGCAATTTTTGACAAGTAATATGAATTGCTATGAAACTTTATTTTGTTCCGAAGGTTAATTTTTAAATGTAATAAAATCAACGAAAGTTGATATTCTGTACTATAACTCGATCGTATTTTCCAGTGTCGATCATACATCACGAACACAACTACGCGACACTGAACCGACGGCTCAATCGGCGCTCCGATCAAGTTCCTACACCTTCTCCGTTCAGCGAGCACAAAGGGATAGAGGACGCCAGTTGTGAAATTACTCTCTAAGACATACCTTCAGTCGCGGCTTTGGTAGAAGTTAAGGGTGGGGCGAGCTTTTTTGAAAGTTTCGAGGAAGTCACGCACTTCTAAACGGCACTTTCATTCTTTCTCCACCCTTGGGCCGCTACTGAATAAATGTAAGTATCGCAATCAGTATTATTATGGATCAACGGACGGCAAATTTGTAAAGACCTAAAAGGAAATTAGGTCTAAGTCAGACGCTATGGACTAATAAAATAACGATAAAAATGTTGCCATATGGCAACATTTCCCTATATGTAAGTATATAATGTATGTATATACTTGTCGATGATCCTTCGTCTGCAGTGGCCGTCTGTTAGTCCATAATAACCGCCAGATGAATAGAACGTCATTTGCATTTTCCATTAAACAGTTTAGGTGATGTGATAATGTTCTTAATTCAATAACGTTCTAAGGTATATATACTATTACTAGACGCAAATTTTAAAATGGACACACTCGTGGTAACGCAACGCCGAACTGATATTTAAGTATCGGTCATCAACTGCAATCAACGATAATTTAACTCGTATAACAGTGTTTAAATAGTGTTACGCATAGTCGCGACAGTGAAAAGCAGACTTTGATTATAATTATATGTCTTCGTTGGCGAGCATGTAATGAAGTGAATTTTTGTGGGACACTTAAACATGAAATCAACAATAATATAGTATTATATGAACAATTCAGTGTTTTTGTCGCAATGTACGCCCGTGTCGGAAGCTAATCTTGTGTAAATCGAGTTATGGTTATAACGTAAGAACGTAAGACCGTGAGTTTTCACAAGTCAGTGTTTGTTGCAGAATCTTACGTTATACTATACGCCGTGTAATTATGTAGTTTAAGTGATGCTATCGACAAAATTGTTTCTTGTTAAACTTACCTACATTGTAATTTGGTGGTACATAACATAAGATAAGAAAATAGCCAATATTGTAATTCTGTGGTAGTTATCTAAGAAAGCATACATCTCAATGTCGTAATTGTAAACATCGAAACCTACCCCTGTGTCGTTCTTTGTAAATATTGTCCTAACACTTGTCCGCGTATGATGGCTTCGTCTATGTGTGAGCTGAAACATTATTTATGGCATCCTGTCCGTTATTGTAAGGATGTCGCCGTGTACCGATGTTGTTTCCAAATAAGAGGTGATATCATTTTTCACACGACGATATTATTGCATAATAAAAATATGAGAATTGTTCTACTAATAAAGTAAATTTGATGTCGTATATAAATAGTATGTTATGTAACATTGGCATCTTTAAATCGAATTTCAAATATTGTCGGTAACGCATAATGTTCGCAAAATGTTAATAAGTAATTGTAGTAGCAATTTCATATTTTTATTTTTATTAATATCTATCACTTGGAAATGTTTTACTGGTGGTTTTCAATTTTGTTAAAAACTTTTTAGAGTATGTTTCTTTGTGCGCTACAAACAATAATTCATATCTGGATAATATGAAATGTTGCAGCGTTATTAACATTATGCTACACGATGTATCAACACAGTCAGTGTTATATTTTGAAAAGTCCTCTGTCAGATGTAATTTAAAATTGATCTATCTATGAGAAAATAGCTTGTTCCTACTGAAAGGAGTTCGTTAGAATGCATGCATTTTGAATATTATCAGTGTTTAGCGGCATAGTTACAATTATATTTCATAAGCAATACATACATATGTAATAGTTAACTGTATATACATATAAATAAATATTTATTTCGAATCGGTCTTCATGTGACGCACATTGCTGTATTTATTTGGGAAGAGTGATAATAGGAGGGTGTAATAGGCGATGTAAAGATTACAATGGCAATGGTTGGAATTAAGTTGTGATGATGAACGATTGTGTTGTAAGTAAATAGTTGTGCATAATTTTACGTATCATTTAATTATGAATAAACAAAATGTATACGTTTGTAATTAACTCTTGCGTACTTGATTGTTTGAGTGATTTCGAGCGTGCCTCCACGATAGCTAAGGTACATGTTTCCTATATCAATGATACCTCAATGTATTCTTGATTGGTTTTAGAAATAAGTGTTCGTTAGAAGTGTGATGCTCGGTTAACTGTTACGTTTTGAGCTCGAAATTGTATTAGTTGACAAGTTTTTTTACAAATGGGTCGGAAGTACGTAATGTTGTGTTTAAATATGAAAGTGTTTAAATTATACTATGGTGAAGAGTTATTAAGAATGTGTACCGTAGATAATCATTCCACGTTCGGAAATGAAATTGGGTGTGTCTTTTTCGATTTGGAAATCGGTTCTTACAGCCCCTTGAGGCTATAGTCTGTTAAAATGACGAGCAGCTTAATAGGAATTATGTAGTATAGTGATCAATGTTTAGTCAATTTAATGTACTCTCCAAGACAAATGCTCTATGAAGAATGGTTAAAATAGTAGATGTGTTTATTTGACCAGTGCGTATTGGAGTCATAGCAATGTAACGGGAGGAAATGTAGTGAAAACTTATATATTAATGAGCGTGTTCTTTACTATCGATACATTTTTCGATTTTAGGATAAGCATTTTATTGTTTAAAAATCAATTAAGGCAAGTGTTAGTTAATATTTGGACGTTGAAAGAGTTTCATAAAAAGACAAATTTGAACTCGATACCTTCAAAATAATTTTATTTAAATAAAAAATGTTACAACGGTGCCAATAAAATGCCATTACTTTAATGTTTATGCCAAGGGAAGTGCCAAAGCGATGATTTTCGTATTTTTACTTTATATTTAGCGACCAATCCAAATCCAGTATGGTTGGAACGAAATTTATTGGTCGAAGTAATTTCGTTTGTTATAATTATAATTATTAGTATATATGCACTTATAATTATACCTTACAATCTTCACTAATATTTTAATATTTATTATATTTTGACTTTCTTATAATTATTCTGAATTTCTAAAAATGGTGTACTCTTCAAAAACTGTAGTCTAAGGGTTTTGGGTTTTGAACTTTACAATTTAGCCAAACGCTCCGTGCGCTGCACTGAGTTGATTCCTCATATTCAGTTTGTTTTCAGCGACACGTACAAATTACAATAGGGCCGAAGGTACTTACACGGTCGTATTGGCCAGAGCCTTAACATTGTTCAATTATTCTATTAGTCAGCTTAGATTACGTATTCACTGCCGATCATTCGTACTAATTTAAAATCTTTTTACCGCATCTGCCTTATACGCAAAGAAATATTGTATTATTATTAAATAAATACTTAATTTTAAATTGACAAACACTACATGTTAGGTTTATAAATTCTAATCAAAGGTTGATGCTATATTATATGATATATATACATTTGTAATCAGTTGTTCTTTGAAGTTACGATATATTGTGCATAGCTTTTAACATGTTGTTATGAGCGTACCATGATTTATTCTAGTTTAGCGTGACTTCGTGCCAATTTTTTAGACTGTGAACTGTGTACTTATAATATACTGATGTACTTACGATATTATTTTCAAGTAGATAAAGGAGTATTTTTAACTGTCTTCAAGAAAAGGAAGTTACTCAATTCGGTAGTGTGTTGTGGTATAATAGATTTCGATTTTTTTATTTGGGAGAATATGCTTTCCGTTTGGTCCAATTAAAATAGAAAATGAAATACCCCTGTTATGAAAAAGTGGATAATAGAAAAATCAAAGTTAAAATTACTATTGAGTAATCAGGGAATGCAAATTTTAATGACTCAATTTCTTTGAAGTCGGTTCTTTTTGTTAAAATTTTAAGTTGTTCTTGCAACTCCACATCGACGTACTTGGTTTCTTAGGTAGCCATGCCAAAGTCCAGTGCGACTTTCTAATAGTTTGAGCTCTTAAATAAACATCCCTTTTTATTAAGTACCATTACAATTCTCATTCTAACTATATACACATATATAACAATGAAATCAGTTATTTGGTTTAATTATATGAAACAACGCTTACCATTTCATTGTAAATGAGAGTTGGAAGGAATCTTGTTATTGAAATTTAAATTTCTTGTTAAAAGTGCATTTTGTTTGTCGAAATTAACTTCAAGCTATATGTAAGATTATGTTTGTGAACAAATTATTTATATAAAACTGTATTATGGTTTATAAAGATATTAATTGTCGGACTTTGCTATAAAATTTCAAAATATACATTTAAAGTGTCTACTTTCTATTAATTATATTATGATGTAATTGTTTATTTTAATAAAAGTGTTAATTTTTACTGAATTGCGCAAATATTCGATAGCACTATATAAAATCCACATTGTATCGCGGGTTAAGTAAAGGATTACTTTATATTGGTTAAATTTATAGTTGGTGCATAGTTATACTTGACGACATCCGCGGCCAACGGTCCCACAAAATATGCGTATAACAACACTTATCGCGCTTTCCATTTGACCAATTTATCGACCGTGGTTATTGTTTTCGCTGTTACGCATAATATTAGAATCCACATGAGCGCAGCCGCGTTAGTTTAGTGGAACGCCCGCAGTATTCTAAATTTGTGCTAATTTATGTGCCATAGGATGCGCTTACAAGGACATTGTCCATAGAACGAGAGGATAAGCAAATGTATACTAATGTAAGTGCGTCCAATCCATTCATGTTAAGTTAGTGATGACGTTTTTGATTCGCGTATGAAAATAGTTTATTATTATAATATGTTTATAATTTTTATTTGAATTGCCTGTATAGATTCAGTAACGACGAAAATTGAATTTCACACGTTAGTTACATTTATTACATGTATGGTTACTTTGAAAATGTCATCACTTTCTCTCAGTATTCTATTAATTTATGATGTTATATTAGTATGGAAATTGTATTCCGTAAGCGACGGTGTGTGAAACAAGTATTGTGTATTGATTTCTACCATATAGGTAGCGATGAGTTTAATAAATAATACGATTAATTAAAAGGTTTTTTATTATTTATTATTAATTATCCTATAACTTTTATTTTACCTTATCTTACTTTTAAACAATAGGAAAACTTATAACAAAAAATAAAATGTTCAAAAGCTAAAAAATTAAAGAGGAAACTATTATAGAACATGTATTAACTATTTTAAGAACTAGATTCGTTCCTCAATTTGAATCCCTATTAACGTTTTAATCTAAAATGTGATTTAAAACAAAAATATATGTCTCCTTCACTTGGAAGGTTTTTGTTTAACTTAGTTTATAAGATCACAGAGTTTTGACGTCTATATTAGATAAACATTATTATATATAATATAAAATATATCTAGGTACAGTACTTGAGTAATAAACTCTAAACTACTAACTTACCAGTCCTCCGCCTTTCCCATTTTTTTGTAGAAAAAATATTGTAGTAATCATTCATCATCAAATCACGTAAAGTCCTAGACACATTAGAGATAGCATTATTACCTATTTAAAAATAATAGTTGTCAGGTTTTAGTCTTACAAGTAGAGAAAATTAAACTTATTGTTTCTTTACTCTTTAATACTAAAGTGCTTGTATTATTACTAGTACCTAGGTACCTAATTACTACAAAACAATGCTAAGATTGTCTTTGATCGTAAAATGGTGCAACGATCGCCCAAAAACATTAACGTATTTGGAAGTGGGATTATGTGTAATTAAAGTCTTCGTATTATCATAACTCCCGATTCAAAAAGAAATGAGCGTGTTTTTTGATTATATTGAGCTTCACTCAGAATTTGATGAGATCTGAATTATATTCAAATTCACTAGTTAGGGGACGTACCACAATAACGATATATTGCCAAATATTAGTAACAGGCTCTTTATGCCACAGTGATATCGAGTTGAGTTCTCTGAGCGGATATCAGAATAATTAATAAGGACTGTGTAACGATAATGTTCTGTAAACCTGTCGAAAGTGATCAAGCAGTCACGGTATTATTGTTGACATTTCTGAGCTATTCTACCTAGTGAGTTAACATTTTGACTGAGGTGCGGGTATATATGATTGGGTCACTATTGCGGGATGTGGCCCTAAACTAGAGCTTATTTGTTGATACGCCCCCGCCAATGTAACTGCAGCTAGTGAGTTAACTATATATTGTCCAACATAACTGTATAGAAATAGAAATGCGTAAGTTAGTCGACTTCCAGTTTTCTAAAGTTGCCAGTGAGTCCTCTCATGGCGTCGCCCACAGCGTCTGCGCCGGCACAAGTGTTGGCGCCAGCCCGAAGTGCGGAAATAGCGCCCTCTCGCGCTGCTTCGTTGTACATCTCCAATCGGACTGAGATTTTATCATTCAATAACAAGATATCTCGCTTCTTAGCTAACTCATCTTTCCATAATTCTGAAATAGTAAAAGTCGTACTTTTTAACACTCGCTCCGTTCAACTTATGGTTTTTTTATATAAAGAGCAGTTCAAAATATGTACGAAAGTGTATACACTCTCTGAGCAGAATACTATAACTTATCTGTGACCTAAACCGTTCCATTATCATTTCATTAATGGCTGGCCGAATTGAGTATGTATGATACATTGTGATGGAATCGAATGTCGGTATAGTATAATTTACAGTACATACCTACATTAAAATATTTTCATGAAAATTTTATTTTAATAAATATTATCATCGATACAGAGACCAAATCCTTTAGTTTTTTTATTCGTGATGTATGATCTCATAATTTTTATTTTTTTATTTTACGGTTTCTACTTTAAGAACTTCGAGACGTACGACGAAGGTTGCGTAGATTCATATTTTTCCCATGTATCCATCTCATTAAACTTACTTGGGTGTTCAAAATAAAGTACTTACCAATCATTTCCTTCATTGGCATTACTCCTCCGTACTCTTGAGGTAACAATTTCTTATCAATTTCAACGTCATCAATGTCCGTGTACAGCTTGACACGTTTCCTGATCTTCTCAGAGATAAGAGCCATGCCAAAGTCCAGTGCGAATTTAATCGTTGGGTGTACATTTACTCCGTATATTTCTTTGTGTCGCAGGGGAATTGTACGCTGAAATTAAAGATCAAGAAAATAATAGCAAAAGGTACTATTCAAAGGACATTTTCGTTCAAAAGATTTTAAAGTTTTTTTTTTTATGTGAGAAGATAAGCAAACGAGCATGCAAACTACCTGATGTTAAGTTGTCGCAGCCTATAGACATTCTCGTACAACCACAAACACTACCGAACTCCTATCTGAGTTCGCACGTAGATGCGTTGCTACTCCTGAGGACTGCGATGTTCGCCTCGTTTCAAAGTGTAGCCGGCAACCGCACCTCTCCAACCGAAACACAAGTAATGCTTTACGGTGGATAACGTGGGTGGCGGTGGTACCTATAGTTCTCCCACCTTTAGTATTATTTGATTCTATATTTTTATATCTATTCGTACGTACCTAGGTTAAAGTGCTTGATTATTATCTTTACCTTCCTATTTAATAAGCGAGTAGTTACCATTATTCATCGTAAAGACAAAGCTACCGGACCATCTTTTATAAATAACGTATAATTTGATTAATTAAATATAAAAATAGACAATTTTATTGTGCCAGCAAATACTGAATTGTAAATTACACTATATCGATACTCGATACCATCACAATGTATGATACTAATTTATATATATTTTTTAATTTCTCATTAAATGCTGTTCTTAATGCTTATTAATTAGTTACTTCGCCGTTCTTGACAATTCTGACAGCTTCCTTAGGTGTGAAGAGAGTGAGATGAGGGAAGCTCACGCCACCGCCATCTGCGTAGTGCACCAGCCCTCGAACCTGCGTCTCTTCGTCTTCCATGAGCGTCTCGTAGCAAATGGCCATTACTCGACACATGTCCTGGTTCGTATATTTGTAAGGATCGAAGACACCTGTCAGGATTGATTTGTATTTATGTTCTTAAGTAGAGATAGACTATTAGTTAAGATTCCGTGCTCTAAGCTGAGAAGGCCGGGGATAGATGCAAAGTCACCTCAGATTTTTCGAACATTTAGCATATCAGAAATTAATTATCAATTGGTTTAACGGTGAAAAAAAAAACATCGTTGGGAAGTTCTCGGCCAGTTCTCGAAGTTGTGTGAAGTCAATCAATGCCCATTTGGCGTGAGTACTGGATTATGGCCTAAACCTTATCACTCTGCGGATAGTCGCGACTAGCTTTAGGACATTAATAGGCTTAAAATAAAAATAATGCTATGCAAAGCCTGCATCTCTCCTCTGGTGGTGCAAGCATCCAAATACGACGGTGACTGCTTTCCATAAGGTTGCCCCACTGCCTATCCGTTAAACTAATTTATAAAAAAAATTGATGGATTTTATAAAAAGTACGAATATATATCGGATGCTTAATGGAATACTGACTCAACTCAAAAAAGACAATCTTCGGGAAATCGCAAAAGAAGATCTTGCTACGAGAACTTATCCTTCTTGTTGATGTATAAAATTAAAACCAATATATCGCTGAGGCGGTGATAAAGCGTAATATCAATTTCATTCGAACGGTAGACGGTTAGACGATAGATGGCGATCA
Organism: Phocides pigmalion okeechobee; assembly: GCA_018251015.1. Taxonomy (NCBI): domain Eukaryota; kingdom Metazoa; phylum Arthropoda; class Insecta; order Lepidoptera; family Hesperiidae; genus Phocides; species Phocides pigmalion. The sequence continues at coordinate 12,154 of DWON01000286.1, read as the reverse complement.
CGGAAGACCGTATCGGTATGTAATACATTTCTGACATATCTACTAATAGGTCAGTGTTCTATTAAGCATGCGATACGGTTCATAAGCTATTAGTTATATACATTTCATTTGTATAATAGTAGTTAGATAGAATGTGTAAAGTTATGTAACATTTTTATACGTGTTTTAAAAGTCGAGTATTACCGCTCAGTTGAGTCGTAAGACTTGTACGCAATGAGAGGTTAGGTTGGCTATCTAGGGTTCAAGCCACCACATCCGCGTATTATATATCAAAGTACCTATCTAGTTGTAGATAACAGCAGCCAATGAACATCCGTAATAAATCACAAATAAGATAGGAACCCTTAAGATCGGCTATAGATTATAGAATTCATTATCTTATGCACATACTGGGTAGTCCCACTCCCAACCCAAGTTATCTTACTTATGATTTCAAGTTCCAGCCCAGGGTCATATTTTAAATTATTTTTTACAATGTTAAGATTATAAGCTTTTAGTTTCTTTATCATTAGTTTGATGTAAAATTATCATAAGTAATAGATACAATATATATGTCATGTACAAAGGTATAGATTACACGTAATGATAAAAATTATGCAAACTTGAATATAATAAACTGTATATGATAAATAGATATATAAATATACTACCCGGTTATGTACAGACAACTTCATTTAAAGTAATAACTACCAGGCCTGTAGATTACGACTCGGCGTCCAGCCTTATCTTTGTAGGGGCTCACGAAGATGTACCTAAAAATAAAATATATTATAATAATAAAAGTGAAAGTGTCTATATTTGAAAAGAGTAGGAAACGAACATGTAGGCTACCGTGTGTTGAACAGTAACTGTACTCCATATACATCCACATGCGATTTCAAACAGAACTAAGCAAAATATCTAAAACAGCGTCATTCGAGGTTGTGTTTATGTAGATGTTTGTCTCCTAAGAACCTAGAAAGTCGCCCTGCATCAAGTTGTAAGTGGCAACCGCATCTTTTCAACCGAAAGAAAAGTTCTTTCATTGCGGATTATGAGGGAGGTGGTACTTCCTCGGTCGAACTATAGTCCAACCACTTGTCGATAGTAAAAATGCCAAATCAATAAAAAGAAAGGTAAAATACAGATAATTATTTCGTAGTCGTTCCACTAATATGGTGAACGCGAAAGTACCTATATGATTTTGAATGAATGTTTGTTACTCTTTCACGCAAAAACTACAAAACGGTTTTTTGTGAAACTTTACAATAATATAGCTTATGCATCATAATAATATGTACACGATAATTCCTAAATATATTTTGGGATATGGTTATAATATAACATAAGTATCAAATGAGTCGGAGAATTTCTGCCTTTAAGCTATATTGGATTGGCGTGGGTTGCCCGAACCGCTGGAGTTACCCACGATAATGAATCGCAGAATTATTTCTCTTTAATTCTTCTGTCCACAAATTATTACCGAATTCTAAGAAAGAAAACGATTCCTATTGAACAAAATTTGGGGAAAATATCTAACACTGCGACGCAGTTGGTATTTATCTATGTAGCTACTTGTCTAATGATATCTACGTTTGATAAGTTAAACTTTCGTAACGTTTTTTGCGGCGAGCAAGAGCTACTTATGTACCAACAACAGGTTATTTTCTTTTACGATCTTTGAATTAATTTGAAACAAAACAATGTTCACTTTGAACATTTATTATTTAAAGAAATATCTGCAAGGACCTAAGTTATTTAAATGCTGCCGCATGCTGCGATGTTGAGTAGTTAGTGATGGTTGTGTGCTGCAATGAAGCGATAATAAACTTTGTTAATATTTAGACTATTGCTAATAACTAATAAAGTAATAAATGTTACATAATAAATATTGTCGTATCTTGCGTCGGCAACGTAATAATTTTGTAACGAACAACATAAGCAAAATTAGCATCCAAATTATTCACCGCAATATGCGGTAAATAATATTCCATTACTGGTAGCCGCATAGATTCTTGTATAGTTGCAATCATTTTACTGGCTCTATTTAATTAAAATAATTTAATAGCCAAAGGTTTAGTAATACAAACATATTTCCTAGAATAATTAATAAATGTGGGGCTCTCGCTACCTGAAATACAGGTAGCGAGAGTTAGTTGTGATGTTTTTGAGTATAATTTACAAGAGTATTTCCATTTTTCATGTCATGAAATATATATATGTCGTAGATAAGAATCTAAGAATCCAAGTCTTTAAAAAAGTAATTGGTTAAAACGCAGTGACGTCTATGACGTTTTGGCGGGAGATATCATGTTTTAATTGACGCGCAAGAACAAGGTCGTGTATGGGAGTATTGAAGTAAATTATCTTAATTTGTGTTATTTTTTTATGATTGTATATTGTTACATTGTTATTGTGAAATTTAGAATAAAATTCTAATCCCGAAGATGATGGCGTTGACACTCAGTCATCCCTGGCGCCGTCATATAGAATATTTATTCATACCCCAATTCAAGGAGCTCCATCATAACGGGAAGCTTGTAGTCGAGCTGGTTGAAGGCAATACCCCAGGATTGTCTGAGCAGGATATAGCGCTCGATGGCTTCCTGTGCCATTGGCACGCTGAACTTCTTCGTTCGCAAATAACGTAGTAGGTAGCTTGAGTCTGAAATATTAACGTATTTCTTAAAGACAGGTAAATCATACTAAGATATAAAAAGTTAAACCAAGCTCATTACTAAAGCAATTATTCCAGTACTGAGTAGGGGTCTCATGTCATGTTAAAATTATTTAGGTCATTGTTTACCATAGGCCAATGACTGTTAGACTTTACGCATCTTTAATACACAACCTCAATAAAGTTTTATTGAGAACTCTCATGCATGCAGGGCTTTGTTACAATATTTTCCTTCATAATAATGGAAGTTATAATGAATTTTGAAACTGAAGCACTCCAACTTAATTTCCCTGATTCGTTATTAAAGGTAGAACTTTGAATAATAATATCATGTGGTATTCTAGTCATAGGGGCCGTAATACTGACGGTTTTACCCGAGTGGTGATAGTTTTGCTTTACTTTATTTTTCAGTAAATTTAAAATGGATGAAATACTTCGTTCAATCTGAAAACTAACGACAGACTTTTATGCCATAGTAGTTTCTAGCCCAGTAGTTACTCAGAGTTAGCAATGCATTCGTTTGGCCATGCAATTTTCTCCATCACAAAAAAGATTAAACTCGTTCCTGAGACTTGTGGTTTTGATTACAGTTATCCGTAAGCGATTGCATATTCATTGCCACTAAGCTATTTTTGTTTACAATAAATACCTATTTGCATATACTCTGCTTATTTTTACGCTATGGTGAAGATTTGAAACATAATATTCCTACAGGTCTCGTACACAATTTTCAAAAACTAAATTTGTATACTCGCCCATTCGCACCGCCAGGAATTTGGGGTTCTGTTCCATCCAGTTTCTGAGCGCCTCCAGGGCTTGTGATCTTGAGTTTTCGGTTTCTCTCAGCTCCATCTCCGCTATCGTTTGCGTCTCCGCTGATAGAGAACACTGGTAGTCGTCGGCAGGAGTTAAGAAACGTTTAATCAGCCGCTTCGACATTTTTAGTTCTGGAAGTCAAGTTTTAGGGTGAATAATAGACCCGTGCATCCACTGTATTTCGTAATTATAATTGTGATCAAAAACAAAAACAGAAATAAATACTTCAATGAAATTGATCTGTAAAATTCATTAGACAACTCAATATCCAAAGTCAACTTGTAGTGTACGAAATTAATTTATTTGTTAAACTTATAGGTGTAATCAATTTTAATTAAAACTGGACCTTTACTTGAAGGACTAAGTAGGATCGTCTCTAATGAGTAGGTAATTGTACCATTGCGCTGCTATTAACCAGAAGTAACTATGATTAGTGAAAGTACTGCTGGAGTTGAATCATTGAGTGTTCTACTTAAATAATTCTGGGCAATTTATAAATTCTTGCCGTGTGATTGAACAAAGTATTTCAACTTTACTTTAATAAGGTGGATAGGTAAGTATTGGTTTACTTTTCCAAAAATACTAAACAATTTCAAACGTGTAACAGTTATATTTTGTTTCCGAAAATATATATACCTGTATACATAATAAAGATTATGCTATGTTTTGTTATATTAACAAGTATGTAGTACCTACAGTAACTAAAATTGGTTTTAATGTATCTCTAAATATTATAAAACAAATACGTCGCGTCTGTTTGTCTGTTAGCGATAAACTTAAAAAGTACTGGACGTATTTTCTCACAATTTTCAACAACAGGTAGAGTGACTCCTAAGGAATGTTTTGGTGCATAGTAAGTTAAGTTATATTTGTAAATTGGACGAGAAATGAAATAGTTAAATTTAATATACTAATGTAGCAGTCGTTCGAAATAGGTGTTTTGTAATTGTTAATTGTTAAAGTGTAATTAAAATAACGTTAGTAAATATAATATGTATTATTACCCGAGCGAAGCTGGGCCGGGTCGCTAGTTAACAAATAAATTAGATAGTAATTCAATTCAAACTTTACATTTTCGTATAAATTAAAGACAGACAAATAAATGAGAGCTTTTGCTATTAGAAACCATAATTTAACATTAACCTACCTAACCTATCAAGGGCATCAATTTGGTCGAAGCTTTGTATATTATACTTTTATTCTAACCAAAAGTTGAATTAGAAATTAAATTAGGTCAACTACATATTTAAAGTGAATAGAAACATTATAAAATGTCAAAATATGTATATTATTTATAATTATTTGAATTTTAACTTAATTACTAATTAAATTTAAGATACCGGGTGTAATCGTTACGTGTTCACAGGCAATTATTCCGTAACTATTACAGATACAAAAAAAAATACATTTTTTATTACACCCGGTATATGTAATACAGGCTATAATAACAATGAGTGAATTTTATTTTATAGAACATAAATTTTAATATTATATATTATTATTTTACTTATGGACATAGCCGAATGACAACAATTTCAGATTTAATTTTGAATGAAAAGTGTTTTTGTTGTTTGTATTTGTTTTTTAATTGAAGACAAAGTATGTAAAATAAATATGCAAAATAAAAGGAAAAAAAAATTGCTCAATGTTTTCTTAAAAATATTATAGTAAAATCTTTAAAATATAAAGAGATATTACAAAAAAAATCAAAACAAGAAATCCAGAAAGCGACTGCGGTGGGACTCGAACCCACAACCTCCGAACATACCGTTCGAGCCTTACCAATTGAACAGATATTACAGAATAAAACTATATATAGGATTTTATAACCATACTAGTGTAACCAACAGATGTTGTCCTGCTCTGAATAAATAAACTAAAATTCATTTTCTTGCAGAACGTAAAACTTATATCAGAAAAAGCTTTATGATTCGGTATGAAATAAAATAGAATCCGTAATGTTGGATCGGTTATGACGAGACTAATTGATAGACAGCTGATATTAACGCATTTTTTTTTACATGCAGACGAAGTCACGAGTACAATAAAAGTAAAAGAAAGCAAGTCAATTTGAAAAGTAGGTTAGATTTTTTATAACATAATTATTTTCGTAACACAAGTTATTATTCTGTCGCTTGCTATTTGAACGTGGCTTAATCAGACACTTTACATACTCGCACTGATGGAAGTCAAGTATAACTCAAAGACGTTTATACAACACGTAATATAATAATATACGCATTATTATGTCATCAGATGGCAGTCCAATAGGTTTAGAACTACGGTTCGATCGGGGTTCTCCCCGATCCTCCTCAAACCTCAACCTGTAAAACAACTCGTGTTTCGGTTAAAGAGGTTCGGTTACCGGCTATACTTACAAGCAAGATTACCCATCTTAGTCCTCGGGAATAGCCACGTAAGTACGTATGACCAGAGACAGGACTTCAATCCCGTTTGAGGTAGCACGTATATCTCCAGGCTGCAGGAACCATTAAACATCAGGTGGCCTGCAAGCTCGTTTGATACTCTTTCCATATATATTAACATAAAACAGTGAGCGGAGCTATCCTTATTTTTCAACTTTTATTTCTCAACTAATCTCAAACACATGTCCGCAACATTTTAGATTTAAATTCAATAAATAACCAAAATTAATTTAGCAAAAACAAAATACATAAAACGCTAAAACATAGTGAAATATTATCATGAAAAGTACATATTACTACCGCAGTATTGGCGTGTTGACACAACACTAATCATTCCAGCAAAAATGGTATATTTTAAAATAAAACCTACTTATTACAGATTCACACAACCGTTACTAATCGCTTGAAATTTTTTACAACATATAGTGCTTAGTCTACAAAAAAATATTAAATTATTACTTACAAAATAAATTTACATAAAATATACATACTTCCTTAAAGTAACATTGTATTCTTATCTATTGCAGACTTTTTATTTGATAATATTTTAAATCTATTTTTGTCTCAGGGGAAAAGTTTTCAAAGTTATAGTGGTATAGTGAGCGTGATTATGGGTCATGTAGTATTTCTAACCACTAAAAAGCCAGTCTATACCTTTCTTCCGTACTTGTAGAGAATTCTAGGATGTTGAAATAAGCGCAACTGGTGTTCTCTAGCACGACACCCCAATCGGGTATACGTTAAAGGCGCCTTTTTGGTACCTCGGGCACCGGTCTGTGCCAACATCGGTGTGGCACTACTCACACTGACGTACTCTCCGAAACTGCTACTTAGGAAGGGCCGAGCTCCCGGCCTTATCACTCCATATTCCGGAAGACTCCTTTTAATCACCTCCTACGACAGGAGATACTGTAGCGTTATTCTGGCTCTAAACTACAAGCACCGTTTTAAACTTAATCACATACCTATTACTATTACTATAGTAAATTAAATCCATGCAATAGACGGTTCGTAAAACCATCACACCTCTTTGTATTACCAAAATATTCGCACTACACTTCCATTTCGATTCAAATTATTTTCCCGTTAACCATTTCAAGCAGACACAGTATCTCAGGTGATTTTCGACTTTATCTGATTTCATTAGAAATCTAACACTATCCAAATCTTGCGGCCCATCTCATCTACTTAAGTTTTCCTGTTAGAAGAAATTGTTAGTGAATGTTTTGCTCCCTCGATAAACTTCTCATTACGACTCACTTTTAAAATTCTTACGTTTTTAATGGACCATTCTATTTATGTCATCGTCTGGATCAATAATGGTTTTGTTCGTCTTTTATATTCCAACCTAACATAAGTTATACTTTTCAAAAGCTGAACTATAAAATATAGTTCAGCTTTTTATGTTAGGTTTTTACTTGGTGATTTCAGTGAGAAATTTTTCTTTCTAAGCCGGATCAATATTATTAGGAGCGGTGACGCGAATTTTAAAAGATTTACCATTATCGATAAAAGAGCAAGTGGCCATTCACTAATAAGACAGACGGACAAGGTAAAAAAGACTGTTCCCCAAAAGCTTTAAAACATGGTGACGAGCGGTTAGATCGGGATTGGTGGTCACGGAGAATTCAGTGTCTAATGGCTACCACCAATAAAGATTATCAGTCAGGATGGACACCACCGAGAAGAATAACATAAAATTAAGCCGGATCAACTAACATTTTTCATTGGTATTCTTTTTTAAAATGCAATCATTTTTACTTACTTCTCCAATTAACAGGTTTTAATTTGTCACGTATGAATTAAACCAGACATAATTTCATTGCACTAAATCGTAATGAGTCACTTAAGATAAATTAAAACTAATAGTAATTCGATGGGAGACTGCAAACAACATTTAAGCAGTCGTTCCCGGATGTTGCAACATGTTGTAACTTTGGCCAGAGACCTTCGTGCTCTTTAACAACACGCAAAAGTCGGGCTGGCCACTAAACCATATCTCCGCTAATTCATATTGGAGTAACGTGGTAAAATTCTATAACTAAGTCGTACTCATACAGAAATTTAAAGATGGGAGAACTATAGTTCGACCGAGGAGGCACCACCGCCGCCCTCATAATCCGCCGTAAAACACTAGTTGTGTTTCGGTTGAAGAGGTGCGGTTGCCGGCTACACTTTGAAGCGAGGCGACCATCTTAATCCTCAGGAGTAGCAACGTATCTACGATCGAGCTCAGACAGGATTTCGGCCGTATTTGTGTTTCTACGTGGATGTCTATGGGCTGCGACTACTTAACATGGGGTGGTTTGCATGCTCGTTTACTACTCTTTTCACGTAAAAAAGAATACACATAAATTTAGATGGATAAGTGACGGAAACAAAATGTAAATTTTCCGCCAATAATTTTCTTTGGCCTTTGCTCCAGGAGTAGATCTAATTCCTAACCTGCTCCTCCTATAAACACCCATCATGGTACTCTTAGTATATGTTGACAACAACAGACCCATGCATACGAATATGCATGCATTTTAGAAGAAGCATTTTATCAACAGTTTATTTTGTAATTATAATAGTAAATGTTTCTGATTTTATATCGTATGTATTTTACCTCATTTATTTTTTGTGATTTTTACAAACATATATACATATATATTTATTTACGATTTAATTACAATTATTAACATAATGTTGTTGTTAACTATAATATAGACCGATTATAGAGGATTAGTACACATGCAAACATAATTCGGATTTCGAAGTCAGATATTAACATGTCTTCTTAGTGTCAATTTTTTTTAATATTTGTAGTGTTACATTGAGATACGTTAAGCTATCGAGCTCAGCCACAGATTACAGACAAGATACACTATTAAGTATAAAGACTGTTTGTTGATTGCTATCAATCATGCCTGTTTCATCTTTAAATTCAATGATTACTTAAAAACCGACGGACTCCACACCAATTTCCCTTCGTGGATGGTAAATGATGATGTCCTGTAATTCAGTTGGATTGAATAGATAGCGATCATCACGAACGCATACGAGTGTCACGCTATCGCGCCAAACAGCGTTACAGAAAGACAAGCGTAATATACTTGGTATATACCAAAAAGAAAAACCGGACAGATACTACGAAAGTAATTACGCCCCGTAGGTTACGCACATAAACTGTTCCACGTGGGTAACCGCAAACAGGGTTGCCACCTTGGGATTTGTTTTACTTTCTTTAGGTACTGAAGTCACGAAATAGTAATGAAGTAAACGTTGAATACTTAATTGAAGAGTATTGATTTGAAGAAGTAGAATCCATACGGTTCGATCGAAAAAGTGCCTCAGCCACACTCACTTCTATCATGAAGCATTTCCAACATTTTGTGTGGTTTTCGCCTCACCTACGTACAAGGTGACCACATAGTTACAAATCTTCACTGACAATAGTGATAAGTAATTTACGTATTAATTTAATTTTCCAATTTTATAAAAGAATGTAGATATATCTATACAAACTTTAAGTGCTAATGTATCAGTATCCCTAGCGCATACCAAATGAACATAGAAATGTTTTTACCGGAAGGAATATTAATAGAAATCGTGGGACTTAGAAGTAAACGAACCTTCACTTAAAAACTTTAAGTAATGAAGTATGTGGTCAACTTTTAGTTTTAAGGATACAGCAACTAAATTTTACTTTAACATAATGATTAATTAACAAAGTTAGCCTCACGTTTGATCGCCGCTGCTGGTGAAAAAAGGACTAGTTCACATCTCGTGCAGATAATTGCAATCATTATTCAGGACAGTAATGCGGCCAGCGTCCTTAGCACATTGGCACGAAATCTCTTCAGATTTTAAGCTAAGCTTTTTTTAGGGTAAGCTTTAATAATATTTATTTTTAAGATATTCCATACTATATTCGTAATTGTATTATTAAAGTTTGATTACATTAATAAAAAGGCGATGTACAAAATAAGTTTCAAAGCAAATTTGTTAAATATAAAATGCTTGGTTGACGGCAAGTTTAATACTTGTCGCCAACCCTTAGCCGAAAGTAGTACTACTTTTGTACATAACATTTACTTCAAATTGTTCGGATCCGGGCGTGGTGAGTCATACGCTTTACACAGTATGATAAAAATACACGAGTCCGTACTCAAACACAAAATACTAGGTGTACGGAAAGGTACAATTGTACGTGAAGCGAGGCAACAAGCACCCTACGACAAGTTTTCGTGCAATACGTTCGTGAACTACACATAATTGTACGCAACGACGGAAATGGAACGATCACGATTCCTAGCTATAATATGGTACCCTAGACATTGCATATTGCATTTAGTTGACATAGTCTGCGTGAATGATAAGAGGAAGGATCAAATATTACGAATAATGCCTCTGTGTAATAGCGACACAATAAAAGTTTCATTCAAATCGATTAAGTATTTGTTGTAAGCTAGCATCGTGGGATAACAGATAAACAACAAGAAAAAAGACCGACAGACAAACATACATTCAAAAATTGTAAACTTGTCTTCTGTATCAACATAAATTAAGGACGGAATTAGATTTTCTGAAAAATATTGCAATGTACTAACACGATTATGCTATTAGTATAGCCGGCGGGACTATACTATATAACACTATATAATACGACCATTAGTATAGTGGCGTTCGTACTATAAGAGACAATAACAGTTGTTCAGTGATTGTAAATCATATTATCGTCACATTATATGTTTCGCGCGGTTGATCTTTCGGTTATGAATCCGTTATACATATTCATTACCGTATTAGGAAAATTCTAGTGTTGTAGAACTCATGACGGCAATGGCATAACTCATATCGCTACTAATCTTCATTGCAGCATGAAAAAGCATACTTTAGCGATACCCTGTGATGTGTCCGGTTGCATATTAAATGTCACGCATCAATAACCCAAAACCTTTACCGCGCGGAAATCGGCAATTTCATTTTTTTTATTTAAATTGAAGTCCATAAATATCAAGTATATTTATTGTATTTTTATTGTAGCAATATGAGAAACTAAGTTTAAGAACCTCTATTGCCTTGCCTACGATCTTTCCACCATGACAGATATTTACTTCAAAATTATTCTAAATATAATAATTTCTGCATCGATGTCTAACATTATTAATATATTTATACCTGACGGGAAAACTAGGTGCCTTAGTATATTGCGCGTACGGAAGAGTAAGAAATTTGCTGTAGTTATAGTTTATATGGAGTAAACTCTAAATGTCATACAAAAAAGTCGCTTCCCGTCGTCTATACGCTTAGAAATTTTAAAACTATGCAACGGATTTGAATGCGGTGTTCAGTAATTGACACTGATTTAAGAGGAAAGTTTATATGTATAATATATTCATGTTAAGGTAAAGAGAAGCCGAGAATTTCAATGATTTGTAATGTCGTAAATGCACCCGTGCGAAACAGGGCAGGCTAGTAAATATTATATGAAATAAAATATTTTCAAACAACTACTTTTTTATATGAGACGAGTAGAAAATGAGCATGCACCTGATGTTAAGTAGTCACAACACATAGACATCGACGTCCAACCTTAAAAACGACTAAAATGGTATCTGACTTCAAGTGTAGCCTCAACCGCACCTCTCCAACCATAACACAAATAATGCTTTACGGCGGATTATGAGGGCGGCAGTGGTACTTCCCCGGTCAAACTATAGTTCTCCCACCTGTTAAACCAACTAGTCTCTCGTTTACTCCACGTCGCACCACGAACTGCGATCGCAAATCACCGCGGGAATGATTGTCGCTAAAGAATTTCAAGACGTCAAATTGACAGTTGTATTATTTTTTCAAGTACCTTTTTCAATAATCCATGGAGTCACATAAGCATTTATTTTAATTGTTAAACAAGAATAACGATACAGTATATGCTGCCGTGAGAAGAGACTAAAATGATTTTTCTAATAGCAGGAGTGATGGGAGCTCGAATAGTCCTGACATAGTGATCCCGGGAAGGGCATCGGTGTAAGCGGTTCTACACCAGCGTAAGCACAAGCCGATGCCCGAGGAACCCGAAAAACTCCCCCGAGATGTGCCCTACTGTATCGTCGTACTAAAAAACACCAGCTACATTTGTGTCGACATCCTGGCGTTCTCTATACGTCATAGAAAAACGTCATCGAGGGATTTTTATTTAGCCGATGCTAGGTAATCGATACCCGAATCTCTCCAAATGAAGCGGATTGTGGGAACAACGATGGCATCTCCC